>CAUYON010144137.1:0-21706 GCA_963573935.1 Arctocebus calabarensis
GGGCGGCTCCTGTGGCTCAGCGAGTAGGGCGCCGGCCCCATATACCGAAGGTGGCGGGTTCAAGCCCGGCCTCAGCGAACTGCAAAACAAAAAAATAGCCGGGCGCTGTGGCGGGCGCCTGTAGTCCCAGCTACTCGGGAGGCTGAGGCAAGAGAATCGCTTAAGCCCAAGAGCTGGAGTTTGCTGTGAGCAGTGTGACGCCACGGCACTCTACTCAGGGCGATAAAGTGAGACTCTGTCTCTACAAAAAAAAAAAAAAAAAAAAAAATTAAAGGTAAGAAAAAAAACTGAACATTACCCAGTCAATATGCTGTGCTGTACTTGACTCAGAAAAAAGGCTTTGAACTTGTGGACTCTGAGGTCAGCCTTGGGGTGCCCAGCACCCCACAAGTAGATCTTAGAATATCACTATGGAGCCCAAACTCACTTGTGTCTTCTCTTTTATCCCAGGGAGAAAGATAGAGACAGAAATACTTTACAAGAGCTATTTTTCATGGGAAAAAAGCCAAAGCAACTGATTATTTTTAATTTTTCATTTTATGAATACCCTAGTTGCTGCAGCTCGTGTTCTGTCCAACTAGGTAGGCACATCCTGAAGGAGGTAGCAAAAAGTTTCAGCAGTTGCTGTTGCTAGAGCATGTTAATAACTCAATTCAGCAGCATAACAGTCTAAGGCCTTGAATTCATTGCTAACTATGTGGACAAGCAGCTCAAAATATATCCAGTTTATTCAAATCTCATTTGAAGGATGGAGGATATTTATTAGCATTAACATAAATATGCAATGTCTAAATAATGTGAAGTGTCTACTAAGACTCTTCAATTCTGCAATGTGTGTTAGTTCACAGTCAGTAGTAGAAGCAGGTAATTGCTGCTGTTCACTGAGCCAGATCTGGGCCTCAGTAACAACTGCCTTAACACAATGATAACCAGAGTAACATATGTTAACTTAGGTGGGAAGCTTTTTTTTTTTTTTGAGACAGAGTCTTGTCTATGTCGCCCTTGGTAGAATGTCCTGGCGTCACAGCAACCTCAAATTCTTGGGCTTAAGAAAGTTACTTGCCTCAGTCTCCCAGTAGCTGGGACTACAGGCACCTGACACAACACCCAGCTAGTTTTTGTTGTTGTCATTGTTTAGCAGGCCCTGGCTCGGTTCAAACCCACCAGCCCCAGTACATGTGGCTGACGCCCTAACCACTGAGCTTCCTGCACAGAGCCAGGAAACTAATTTTGTATAGGGACTGCAATACATAAATCCAAGTGACTAGCTCATGGCACAGTGAAGTTCATGGCTCTGTGAATCAAACAGACCTGGGTTCAAGTTCTAACCCTTGCACTGACCTTGGGTAGAACTTGGTCCCAAGGTTTATGCCTTGCTTATCTTTTTGGAGGAAAAAGTCAGAAGGACACCATCTTACTGAGGTGTTTGCATTAAATTAGGTACTTGGAACATTTCCTGACACATGGCAAGATCTGAATAAGTGTTAGCCATCATTATCTTATGCTACAAAGGAAGCTCTAAAAAGGTGAAATAATTTGCCCAAGGTCTTAGACATAGAACATGGCTACAAATCCAAGAGGCTTGGCTCTTTATATAGATTGTAGATAGAGAAAAGATAGTAAGAAGTACCATGTAATTGGAAAGAGACACAATGCATTCTTATTTTTACAATATCTATACTCAATTCTAACCCATATTGGGAGAGGAAAAATAAATCTTTCCTTTGTAATCTGAATATGCCTTAATTAAAATTGCCACGTTTAGTTGTGCAGGTTGGGCCCTGCACAACTCTAGGAGGTGTCATTCATGTAATCAGCAACATTAAGGAAAGCCAACATCTGAGCTGCAGAACCACTGTTATCCACTGGGACTCGTGGCATTGGGAGTGAGGAAATAAATCACAGAACTTACATATTGTCAGAAAAGCATATGGACATAATCAAAACTTTCCTTGCTCTGCAGACACTAGCACTACCACTTCTTTTTTCAATGCTAAAGAGTTCTCCCTTTGGAAAGGACAAAGCACTTTTATAAATAGCCCATAATACCAGTTGCTACTTTGGCAGTGCTTAGTCACAACAGGATCTACTGTTAAAAGTTCAAAATAGCTCCAGGGCCAAAAAAGCCTTATAACAGAATTCTGAGGCGTAAAAGAAATGCTGTGAGTAATGACGTTGTTTTATGAGAATGCGTCCAAGGAACAGTAGCATTCAGTCATCATGTCCCCAGCCTTCCAGGACTGAGCGGGCTGTGCACTGTGGCCTTCCTTGTAGCTGACGCCTGTTCTTACCTAGTGTCCACTGAGTCCTGGGGACTCCCCAAGCTGTGAGGCTCCTGCAAGCCCAGGATAATACCTCTCCCCCATAAACTTCCAGTGTCTGGCACAGAGACATCAGTGCTCAAATGTTTGGTTCAGTGAATGAATGAATGAATGAATGAATTTATGTCTTCCTGAGGAGGCATCTCTGATTACCAACAGAACCCATATTTGTAGAAAATTCAATTGAGAAGTTTGCTTTTGTCAAAAAGAAATCAGAGCAACTTGCCTATCCTAAGGCTGATGCCACAAAGATTTCTGACACCACCATGAGCAGAAGAATCTCCTGGGTTCATTTCAGTCCCGTTAAGAAGACATGTCTATTCCTCAACTGGGGTAAGGCATGAGGTGAGTTGTCCCCAAAGCCTTCCCAGGACACTCTGAGTGAAGTTCACCCTTCAGCACCATCACCACGGCTGTGATCTTTACATCCAGCCTCTTCAAGAAAGGGGGCATATTAACCTCACATTATTTCTCTTGCTTCCTGAAGTCTGTTCTGATGCAAGCAGGAGACACATTTTTCCTCCAGCAGCTTTCCCTCTCCTCTGGGTCCACTGCTGGGGTTTTACAAAATATATAATAATTGCATTAATAATAATGCAACAATATAATAATACACAACAATGTGCGCATCATATGCAATATTTTTAACATATAATCAGTGATTAAAACGAATACAACATTTTGATATATGAAATCATTAGTAAATACAGGCCATATATAAAATACTTTCAATTTATGTAATAATTAGTGGCTGTAATCATGACAACCTGCCTTTCTTTGACACTGTTGGGACACACATGCACACTGTGGGATGATCACACGTGTGTGCATGTGCAGCCTCCATCAGTGCTCACAGTCACTAAAATGTTAGTTCTGTTTCCCCAACTCAGTTCAATGAGTCTGAGGTTCAGTCATCCCAAATGTCACACACCACTAAAAGTGGTGGCATGTCATTTGGATCTCAGATCTGACTGTGGCCCAAACCCTTGCTCTCTACACTGTGCTCCACCAGGAAAGCCACCAAGCTGCTACTTTCCTTCCAGCTTAATGGCAAATCCTTTAAAATTCATGCAACCCCCTTCCAACCTTTTTGCTTCCCAAATACTAAGGAACCAAAATAATAAGATTGTCTCCCAGGGTGAGATTTCATCTGCCCAATGAAGCGTGCACACCTAGGGCTTTGATTTAATTCTCTTGGACTAAGCTGATTAAGTGTTGAGCAATTTAGCCTCTTTTACAATGTTATTAGATTAGATCATTCGATTTCAGAGATGAAATGAATGGAAACCTGACCAGAGCCCACAATAGCAAAATCCACCCACATCTCAGGCTCCTTGGGACTGGCTTTCAAGATTGAAACACTCAGTAAGACATACAAAGCGTGACTCTCTGGACGATAGGGAAAAACTGTCAATATTAAGATGATGTTTATGATGCCAGGAAACACAGTGACATGCTTTTCTCTGGAAGCATCATGGTTTTGCTTTAATGAAACCATAGATTATCGATTTTCAGACCCAGAAAATACTGTCCTAATGGACATGGTCTCGAGTTGTATTACTTCTGTGGCCATTAACTCTGCAACTAAAAGCAAACGATTTTACCTCCTTGTGCTTTATCTCCCTCAAACCTTTCTCACAGAATTTAGAGAAATGAGAACATTCTATTAAGAAAATATTTGTGTCCACATGAAAAAGAGACAATAAAAATGAAACATATAACTGCTTTTGCTTCTTGCTGGTTTCCAGGATTCAGGATACCCTGGGCAACGCCATTTTAGTGCTATCTCAGCAGAAACAAAAGTATCACTGATGTGCATGTCACACTCAGTTGTTTCCTACAACAACTATTCTTTCCTGTCTAAACACCCACTCCTGGATATCCTTCACTACACACATCAGCATTACTCCTGTGCACATCTCTCCCGCGCCTCTGACTGCCAACCTCGATTCCTCACCTCTTTTGAGCTGTATATCTCCAGTTGTCTATTCTGTACTTGGGAATGGAAAGTGAGTACTTTCTGCCTGCCCGTTTCTCCCTGGCTCTATCATCTAACAATGGTACCAACTATTCTAGGCATGGAGATAGATTTTTCTTCACATCTTACACCATATTAGTCACCATGACCTGTTGATCTTCTTTCTAACTTATTGGTTGCTTCCTTTTTTTTTTTTTTTTGCAGTTTTTGGCCAGGGCTGGGTTTGAACCTGCCACCTCTGACACATGGGGTGGGCGCCCTATGCCTTTGAGCCATAGGCGCCGCCCTGGTAGCTTCCTTTTCATTTCTTTAGTCCCACTCTCAAATCTGCGACTCTTTATACCTTCTCTCTGAGTTTCTGGCGGTCACCTTCCATGTTGTCCTCTGCTCCTCCCTACAGTTTTTCTACACACAGCTGCTAGCTCAACCAGACAGAACTTCCCTCTTGTCTGTCACCCAAACTGATTCTAAAGCAGGCCTGCTCTTTTATCTGTTCTCCCTGTTCTATCAGCCTGGAAAGCATAGTCTTCTTGTTACACCCCCAGCTCAGGCTGAGTGTAACTCCAGCCAAGTTCATTAGCATCCTGGCTCTGACACACTGCTTGCTTGTTCCCATCTATGGCATTCCAGAAGAATTAATTGAATGAAAGAATGGATAAATGCATTGGTGGATAAATGAATGGATGCCTGTGCCCACACTTCAAATGCCCCTCTGCCAACTCTTTTGCACCGTAACACAGAGAATCAGAGCGGTGAGTAAAGGACAATGGCATGAGTCAGGCAGTGAACCTCTAAGCTGAGGAAGCTGAAAACTAGGCTGTCCTTGTCCACGTTCTCTTTTCTGTGTCCCTCTAGTGGGAAAGGCCAAGAGCAAAGTGACCTTGGAAGTCAGGTGTTCATGATGGCAGAGGTGCCACAAGCATGGATAACATGCTGGATAATGCACTTTGGATCAACAATGAACTACGTGTACATTAGTGTTCCCCTAAGATTACATGGAGCTGAAAAATTCCTGTCACCTGGCAATAGTGTAGCACAGTGTATTATTTGCATGCTTGAGGGGTCACTGCTGTAACAAGTGCACTACACTGCCAGCCAGAGCAGTGTGTGAGGCCTGATGGTAGTGACAGACAGCTGTGTCACTGGCTGACACACTTACCATGCTTTATGTCATCATTTTAGAGTGTGCTCCTTCTACTTAAAAAAATAAGTTAAGTGTGAAACAGTCTCAGGAAGGACTGAAGTGTTCCAGAAGAAGGCGTTCTCATCACAGTAGCTGACAGCTCCTTACTGAAGACCTCCCAGAAGGGCAAGGAGTGGAGGTGGCGGGCATATTGACAATGCTGGCCCTGTGTAGGCCTGGATGTGTGTGTGCCTTAACTTTTATCAAATAAAGTTTAAAAAGTAAAATTAAAAACAATTTTAAAAATAGAAAAGAGCTTATAGAATAAGGATATAAAGAAATATTTTTGTACAGCCATGAAACGTTCGTATTTTATGTGTTTTATTACAAAAGTCAAAGATTTTTTTTTAATCGAACGTTTTAGAGTTAAAAAGTAACATTAAGCTAAGGTTAACTTATTACATTAAATAAATCTAGTGCAGCAGATTTAGACTATTTTGGTGAGCCTGCGGCAGTGCACACCCACTCACTCACCCAGAGCAACCTCCGGGCTTGCAGGCCCCTTTCCTGCTGAGTGTTCTATTTACGTGTGCCATTTTTTAATCTTTTATACTATATTGGTATTGTATCTTCTTTGTGTTTTGATATGTTTGGATGCACAGACGCTCACGGCCGTGGTACAGTCACAGGCGGTGCAGACGTGCAGCCCGGCGGCGGTCACAGCGCCCCGAGCCCGGCGTGCGCGAGCACGCTCGGGGCGGGGCGGGGCGTCGCCCGCCGATGACGTCACCTACCGACGCGCTCCTCCTCCCTACGCTAAAGCACTCAAGGTTCTGATGCGGAGAGTTAGCCGCTGACTCGGAACATTTCCCTGGGGGAGAGGATGTAAGAGAAATGCGCTTCTAGGTTCCCGAAGCCTCTGAATTTGCGCACATCTTGTTACAGCAGCCGTGCGGCGCGTACCCAGGTGGCGGTCGCCTGGCTGCGGGTGCCCCGGCTGGCGGCAGCTGCGTGAGGGTCAGGCCGACGCCCGCTGCAGGACCGCCGGGCGGAAGGGCCTGCGGGCAGAGCCAGGTACAGGCACTCCCCAGGTTGTGAACGAGACAGCCTTTGTAGGTTTGTTCTTGAGTTGGATTTGAGTGTGAGTTGGGATAGGTACCCTCGCCTATTACCTGTAATATCCTCTGTTGTGAGTGTGAGTAGGATGTTTGTAACCCGGGACAGCTGGGAGGTGAGCGGGAGGGTGGAGCCGGCCGAGCCCCGGGCTGGCCCCCAACGTGGACGTGGGTTGCACGTGGACCAGGAGGAGGAGGTTTCAGAAGTGACTGAAGGCTGGAGACTAAACAGCCTGAGCTGAGGGCGGACTGAACAGTCCCGGGAGCTGTGCCGTGAGCTTCGTTCCAGGCGAGCTTGATTTTTCTTCCAGTCTTCCCTTACAAGCCCTGTCGAGTCTTATTTCCCCAGACACCTGGCGCCGTCCTTGTCTGTGCCATCTTTTAGCAGTATTTCTTCTGAGTCCCTGCAGTCTGTCTCCTCATCCTTCCTTGCAGGTGTGGGCTGGGGCTGAGCCTGACAGCCAGGGCTCTTTGCCACAGCCTACATTGCACACTGTGGCAAAGACCACTCCAGCCAAGCTGAGTGACAGAAGGCTAAAGAAACTCTGTCGTGGACCTCTGCATGAGACCCCTTCCAGGGCGTTCAGTGTGTGTGAAGACCTCAGGGGCCAGTGGAGGACAGTGCCCTGGAGCATCTCAGCCTCAATGTGCCAAGGCAAGAGAGAGAGCCAGAAAGGGGCACTGAAGAACCAAGATGTATGGACTTGAGGTCCACTCTCTGGGCACACAACTGCAGAACACCTACTATTTTCCGGCAGTATCGTGCATGACTTTAACATTATGAAAGAGTCTAAGGCAGCAGTTTGCCCCTCCACTTTTTTTTTTAAAGTCAAATGGAAATTAAGAGCTGGATGTATGGCCAGAGTTAATCTCTGTATCTGTTAAAAGAAAGATCTTTCAACAAGACCTTCCTTTGCTGAAGTCATTGAATTTTTATGCAAGCGTTTGGACTGGGCCACTTTGAGTTCCCTATCTCAGATAGTCCATGGCTAGGAAATGAGGGGAGAGAAGGAAGCTGTTCACATAAGCAACTGTGGTCTATGGGGAAGGGCATGCCCATCCAGGGTGTCCAGGAACAAGTGTCAGCATAAGTCCCTAATGTGGCAAGTGGTAGGACAGTACATCAGACAGTAGAAATTGCTCTAGAACAATGAGCTCTGTCACACAGCAACTCGATCAGCAACACAAAGTCTAAACAGGACTGGTGGGCATAAACCCCAGATGGTCTGACTTCCTTAGTTCAAAGCTGGGATTGCATCCCAATGACAAGGCCTTAGCCCCAGAGTGAGGAGCTGAGGATACATTTTGTCTGAAAGTTAAAAGGGGTGGGAGGAGGAATCACAGCACATGACCAAAGCCCACACAATAGGGCGTCTGGCTCCCCATGTCTGCCCCCAAGCAGGCATCTGTGCCCTCCCATAGTGGTGTCCCTGCAAGACCAACCCGTTTGCCTCTATAACCAGCTCATGTCAGGCTAGAACTTCTTGGCCCCTGTTTGTCATGTAGCTATCTCCTCTGTGAAGAGCCCACCTTGGGTCTGCAAGTCATAGGCTCAGGTTGATGATTTTTTTATTGCTTCTAGAAAAACATGTTCTTGGGAAGGAAATCATTAAAGGTAACCACACTAGGTAGATGACCTGGGTGATATGATATTAAAGGACATGATATGGTATTGGTTCCAGGGATGTTTGCACTCAGCCAGCCAAGACATCTTTATCCCAAAGAATGGATCGACCATGTTGGAGAAATATTGGGAGGTCAAGAACATAAGCCTAATGAACATAAGCCACACATCCCCTTTCACAGGATGGGCATGTGGGTTCAGGGGTGCTGAGGGTTGGGTTTCTGGGATTGTGTATACAAGAGGCCACAGTGAAGGACGGGGCCTTTTCCTGCCTTCAGGAGTAACTAGCTGTGGGATGATGGGCAGGTCAATAATCCTTTCTGTGACACACTTGGATAAAACTAGAATAACAATACTTTCTCTTCTTGCATGGGATTATGAGAATCAGATGAGGTAATAGATGTGGGCAACTGTACTAAATACATAATACAATATTGTGCTAATGTCAACAATGTGTGTGTGTGCGTGTGAGTGTGAACTTGTTAAACATTGTTCAAGAAAATAACATCGTGCCAGCAAATCATTCTCAGCAGGAAGTAACGCTTTCACCAAGCAAACACACACAACACAGAGCATGGGTGTAGACAAGGAACTGATGTCAGAGAAAGAGCTGCCAGACCAAGGCACAGCTCAAAGCTAATCACCACAAATGAATAATAGGCAGAAATTTATAGAATTCATATTGGAAATTTTTTCTAAAAGCCTTCCATAGAAATTAATGATAAAATCTGACTGTTTAAATTAAACCTCCAAAGGCAGAAATGAAGAACAACCTACAAATACTAGCAGATGCCCTAAAACAAAGGTTCTAACTCCAGGCAGACATCCTGGTGCAAGTGTGATGGAAGCCAGAGGCTCCCGGGCTGACAGGCGTGGAGAGGGTGGCTGCATCTGTGTCACCCATGCTGTGATGTGCAGCCAGGCCTGGCACAAAGTGGGTCCAAAGGAGGGCAGTGAGAACCCCCAGGGTCTAAAAGGCAGTCTCCCTCAAAGACCTCGCTGGGGCTTTCCCTCCCAGGCCAAGGGCTCCAGAGATCTCTCCAGAGGCGGAGCCCAGGACACGACAGGACCTCTGGTCCTCAGAGTACCCAGGTGATGTGGCTGCAGGGAGCAGAGCTGCTCCTCTGCTGTTAGGGTACAATTCTCCATGTTGCCATTTCAGAAAATATAAAGGAAGTGAGGCCAACTTTCTTTCTACAGCCTCTTGGAATTTTCTGTCTGCTTTACAACTTTAAAAGCAACTAGAATGCAAAATGCTTAATTGCAGCTAACAATTCAGACAGTTTAACATGGATCACTTTTATGCCTTGGAACCTGTGTGTCCAGCTTCTTTCTTTAGTCCTGGCTATTTATCAAGCGACAAGGGACTACAGAAATTAGGGAAGCTTCTAGAGACCGGTCCTCTGTGACCTGTAATAAGTTTACTTATGAATTAGCCTTTAATCAGCAGATTTAATAATAATTAAAGATTCACAAGGTGCTCTTTGCATAGAAATGACATGATTATGTCTGAGTCAGCCTAAAGTGTCCACTGCAGAATGTGTGAAATGTTATTTAGTCACTACTAAATGCAGTTAAGAAAAAAATTATTTTAATTGTGTAAGAAGTTCTCATTACAAGCGGTAATCAACAAAGCTGCCAAATTAGTCCATTGGTGACATTCTTCTATATATAACAAATAAACTTTCATTTGTAGAAAATGTGTGTTTGAATAGACAGATTTTAAATTGCTTTCAAGAAGGGAGCAGTGGTAAGTCTCACAAACAGTTAGAAATGATCCTTGTACTCTTTCAACTGTGAGGCAGTAAACATAACTCAGATAAAGGAAGAAAAAGTCTCAAGTATTCCTCCAGTAGTTGAGCAAATATTCAAAACCTCCATTGGGTTTTGGAGACCTGAGTTATTTCTAATAGTGGTGAGAGCTCAGGTAGCAAGTGTGTTAACAGGTGTGGATGTTCACTCACGGAACACACGTAAGAACATCAGAGACATGAAAATGTGCTTCCCAGCTTTTATGGATAAGACCTCCAATACTCATCTCCATCCTATGTGAGCGAGCAAGGACTCACCAGAAACAGATTCGTGAACAAGCATGTGAACTCCATTCCTCAACCATTCATCATCATTAATTCTTCAGAAACACCTTGATGGCTTTCCACATTCAGCCCAGTGCCAGGAGCACACACAAGACAAAGCCATGAGCCCCACTCCCCAGATGCACTTGGCAGTGCTGTGAGGGTTAGATGAGGGCTTTGGAAAGCAAATGATCCAGTGTCCCAGATATCATGGCCCCACTCTCACCGCACACAGCCATGTGAACTAAGCGGTTAACTTCTCTAGGCTTAATTTCCTACATGAAGATGACTTTATCTACTGTGGGGGGGTTAAAGGTCCCAGTGGGAT
This sequence comes from Arctocebus calabarensis, assembly GCA_963573935.1. Lineage (NCBI taxonomy): Eukaryota > Metazoa > Chordata > Mammalia > Primates > Lorisidae > Arctocebus > Arctocebus calabarensis. The sequence continues at coordinate 10,565 of CAUYON010144137.1, forward strand.
AATGAGTGTACTTAGCCCCTGCATGGCTGAAGGTGGTGCACACCCACCACCTCCCCCCTCACGTCATGGTGGTTTGTCAGCCTCACATGAATTTCATACACAGTGTGATATAAAAACCTAGCATTTGAGAAATTCTCAGTGGAATTTAGTTCAAATTAACTGACATTTGTTTTAAAGGCTATGCTTAGATTAGGGAAGGGAGAGGACAGGCGAGCTGTCCCAACAGGAGTGCCACATTCCCCGCTGAGGCTTGGGCCTTGCTGGCACTGTCTGCCCTCAACCCCTTGCTGGTCTCTTTCTACCTTGACTTTGCCTCTGTCATGTCCTGCTCTGTGGCCAGCCTTTGTACAGATGCCCAGGCCCCAACTTCTACTGCCCATCAGAACCTCTGCCCAGCCTAATGGGGCCCAGACCCACAAAGGCGTCACTCTGTGGACTGTCCTGACCTTAACACAGGAGCGAGAAATCTGCTCCCTCCCCACTGCACTATGGTCCTTTTGATACTGGAATTTTGTCTTCAGTAGGTTCTTGGTCTTGGTGATTCGAAAAATGAACTCATGGACCACAGATCAATGGTAAGACAAGATTTATTTTACAGAAGAGAAAACAAAAACACCAAAGCTTCTGGCAGAGAGAAAAAACCCAAGTCAGGAGGAAAAACTCTTTCTGGGCTCTATGTCCAGAGGTATATATATAGTCACATGGGTTCCTTGTAGTTATATGAGGCCAGGAAGTGAATGGATACGGTCCTTTCCACCGGCACAAGGTGAATGGGTGCATTAATGAATGCATACAGTCCCCTCTGCTGGGGCAAAGTGAATGAATGCATTAATGGATGGAAATAGTCCTTTCCATGGGGCAAGGTGAATGGGTGTATTAATGGATGGACACAGTCTCCTCTGCTGGGGCAAGGTGAATGAATGCATTCATGGATGGACAATCAATTCATGGAATTGAGGCCTAGGAAACGTATGTGAAATTGACATAGGCATAGGAAATGGGGATTCCCTGTTCAGGCCTAAGTGCAAGGGGAAGGAAACACTAAGGCTGGGTGTCTCCCCAGCAGTTATCTGGCCCCTCTGGCCCCTCTGAGTACCGGAGCCTCCTACTACCCTCCAGCCCACTGGTTCCTCTGCTGGCTGCCTCCAAACCAACACCGCCAGGGCTGAGGCAGGCAGGTCCTCTAGCTTAGCTCGGATGAACTTGGCTGGGGCGCTACCTCTCCTGTATCACTTTCAGCCATTTATTATTGTGGAGGATTCACTGGGAGTGGTCCTTTCAGCCTTGAAACGGGGGGGGGGGGGAATGCTCTACAGACCCCAGAGCTCCAGTGTGCTCTGGGGAGCCCCTCCCAGTTTGCTCCCACCACATAAGTGCCAACCGGGCCCTAGGAAGGTCACAGGACTTCAGGGCCCACCTCTAGATGGGTGGAGAGCTACTACTGAGCAGAGCCAGATCTTCAGAGGCTCGGTGTGCATTGCTCCCAGAGGTGCCAAACACCTGTGGACTGTGCGGCTGCCCAGGGCAGACCAGCGAGCCCAAAGCAGGGGGCCACCTGAGCTTAGTTGCCCAGTTTAAGTGGACTTTCTGAGACCAACTCTGCAAGGAGGCTGCCTGCTGCCAGATTTCATGGCTCCAGCAGAGGCACTGATTCACCTGGTGCCTATGAGTTCGTTCTGACAAGTGCGTGGAACCTGACCCGGAACCGTGCTGCCATAGTGGATGTGCTCCCGGACCCATCAGGGATCCTCCTGAGATGAGCTCCTGAGCAAGGTGCAGGCTCTTGTCTGGAGTAAGCAGCCCGTGCTGTTGAGCTCTCCTGCTGCCAGGATAGGCCTTGTTCCAAAGAAGAGCCGAGGCCTGCACCCGGCTACGAGCTCAGCACCAGCCAGGGCAAGAGAGAAAGACTCTGCCGCCTCGACTGCATGAAACTGTGTTTAGCAAAGGATTTGATAAACAGTGAAGCATAGTTTGGTTAGATAGAGATAGATAGGTAGGTAGATACATAGATATAGACAGATGATAGACAGTCAGCTATGGAACGAGTTAAAACATACACTTTCCCGGTAGTATGAGCACTTAAACAGAAAATACAGACCTTTAAAAGCCTGTGTGTGGAGACTCACAGCACAACCGAAATCTGTCAGCTCAGTGGCAGATCCAGTCCCCCAAGACAGGCTTTGTGACTCCAAGTCATCCCTGGCTGCCATATAAATGGCCTCGTGGCCTTAGGGAAATTAACACGGATCACCAGCTACTCCTGCTTTTAAAAAATCTTCCAAAACAGGAAATGTGTTTAGGACCAGAGCTGAGGTAAATAATTTGGGGACTCTGGTGACCATATTTAGATAATTGAGACAAGAAGAAATACTAAATGTTTTGACTCCCAAAACCATTTTGTTATAACCCAATTTCAGTTTAAATCCACACAACAGCTGCTGCTGATGTTATGCAATTCCCTAGAGCAATCTTCTCCCAAAGACAGCATTGTAAATAACTGATCAAACCCTGGTGACCTCCAGCATCAGCAGTGACCTTGAAGCTAATTGGGCCTCCCTTTTCTGCATCCAACCGACATCCAGAAGTGCCAGGTGTGTGTGGGAGGGTTTGTCTGAGAGCTGCATTGATTTTTGTAAGCTCTAAAACCATAGCAACACTTTCTACATGGTTTATGAACATGCTATTGGTTTTCATCATGATGGATCATATAGTTAAACTGGCTATAAAATATCAAATGAGCAGCCAGGGCCTTCATTTCCATGTCCTTGCAGGGGCTGAGTTTCAGTCAGGGCATGAGGGAGCATGTTTGCTGGCAGTCTGTCATCACGGGAGCCATGGGAGCTTAGGGTGCTGGTTGGCTCAGTCACTCAGATGTTAGCTGGGGTTTAACAGCCACATGTGATCTAGGTAGGGTAGATTTGCACCCTTTTACCAAAGCCCAAAGTCCTCACCTCAAAATCACTCCAGTTCCCAAAGGTCTGTACTTTCAGATTGTCTTATTTGACCTCCAGCTTTGGCTGCAAATTTGGTTTTCACTCTGCATCTTGTCCCTTGATCTCTACCCCAGAACTAACACAAACTTTGTATTTACTCTCCTCAATCCCTACCATTAAAACAAGTTCAAGTAATGCTGATTATTAACAGCTGAGACTAAAATGCTTGTGTCTGGCACCATTCAAAGCCCCCAGGTGTATGATCTCACTTGATCCTCCTTGTGAGTGCTGTTCAGAACTGTTTCATGGAGCAGAATTAAAGTCTGGGATCATAAGGAGTGAACGTCACATTCTGCACCCAGGGCAGACAACATGAGTTGTGTCTTGGTCATTCTGACTGCCCTAGTCCTCAGTCTCTCCCAAGCCATCTCTATGCTCCCCTGAGAGCTCCATCCTTTCACTCTCACCATGTTTGCTTCCATTTGTTCTTCTTTATTCTCTCCTGGATTAGCCTAGGAACCTCTTTCTTATGCAAAGAAATCCTGCTTCTTTAGCGTGTACCAAACAGCCCCTGTGCTCGGGAGAATGCAGGGATGTAATCACCACAGCAATGGCATTCCTTGAAAGGCAGCTGGGGCCGTAAATTGCGTGTTTGCTTGAAGCTGTTGTATTCTTACTGTTGCTATACCTGTGAGTGCCAAGAGGCCAAACCAAAGCCCAAGAATAGAGTTGGAACCTTTGAGAATAACCACTTTTAATATTTTTAACTAAATACTTACACATAGACAGTGCATTTTATGTTCTAAGTTCAAATAATTCAAAAGGATATAAATAGGAGGCAGAGCATGATGGCAGATGAGAAAGATATTTATCTCAGCTCTCCCAGAGCAACAGGTAAGAGTGAGTGGGCTAGATCATTCCTGGCATGGAATGCAGTGGCAGTTCAGGGTGTGCAGCGAGGTGGAGGATTACTGGAGACCTGGAGTGTCATCTGGAGCTGTGGACATGGCCAAGAAAGTTTTTGCACCCTGGTAGTGGCGGCAGAAACTAGCCTCCCCACAGAGGATTACAATTCCCAGTTTGTGGGGAGACTAGGCGTTGTGTGGAAACATTGGTGAAGTGTGGACTCCCTAGCAGAATTTGGTGGCCAGAGCGGCACCCCCGAAGTTAGGCAGTGGGAGAGACACTCAGACAGGAAAGATCCCAGATAGGAAGTGGCCATTATTTTAAAATTTGGAAGATAGCACAGGCCAGGTGTGGCAATTTGAGTCATACCTGCAGGCAGTCATCCTACATTCGAAACAGGCCCAGGATATCCAGCACTTCAAGGGAACTGTTGCAGGGAGAATTTGTGAAATCTGCTTGTATTGAGATTGGTGGAATCAACAGTCCAACAGGGTCTAAGCACCAAGCCAGTAAACAGGTGACCACCAAGAACAGCCTAAGCTGGGAATCAGTTATAAACCTGGGAGCCACTCACAGCATCACCCGGTGTCCAGAAAGTATATTGCAACATGAATATATTCTTACTAAAGTTGACCCCTATGACATACTTATAGTCGTGTGCTTTTATATATATATGTATGTATATAAATAATTTTTTGTTGTCAGTGCCTTTTTTTGTTTGCTCATTCTTTTTGCTTTTTTGTGTTTTTTCCTTTTTTATTTCTTGTAGGAGATATTGTTAATTTTTTAATTATTATTATTATATAGTTTTTTCTCTTCTCTTCTTTGGTTGCTGAGAGTGCTTACCTCAGGCTATTTGAGTTTTTTGTTTGTTTGTTTTTGATTGTTTGTGTGTCTGGTTACTTGTTTGTTTGTTCATTTTGTTTCAATGTGTCTTGTGTTTTACTAAATCCGCAGGTTGGCTATTTTCCCTAACTCCAATTTTTACATTCAGCAAGAGCAAGGGGGAGTAGGGGATGAAGGCTGACTGGAGCCAGCTTTCAGCAGAAACTCCCGTCCAGAGGGAAAGATAATAGCCAGAAAGAACCCAACAAAGCTGAAGCAGGGGAGCTGAGCTAAGAGAAGAGATTGATAATTGCACATCTTCTCTGCTGAGGCAAGCTGTGACTCCAAGGAAATAAATGTCAGGTACAGAACCCATCTCAAAGAAGATGCATGTCTCTCCCCTCCCACAGAAAGCTGAACCCCTGCAGAGACCAGAATGCCATGGTTCTTTGTTCGGCCTGGGAAATGAATGGACTGTGGCAGTGCAGCTATGCTGTATCTGTGAATCCAGTAACAATGCAGAAAGGCACAGGGGAGAAGATGTCTGGCCTGGCTCTGAGGAAGTGCAACTCAGCAGCAGGCAGAGGCTTGGGTCTCTGCGTGATAGGTTGAAACTCAGGAACCTCTGAGGCATGGGAACCTGAATGGAGACACCTCCCACTCAGCATCAGCATTAATAGAGTGACTGCTGGGATCAAATTTTGGAGAGACACCTCCCCAATTCTTTGGACTGCCAGAGGGAGCTAGACTTTGCATTGCAGGGATACCAGAGGAGCAAAGTGGCTGGGGCTGGACTCTGAGGGCAAAAAACATTTGCTACGTCGTTAACCTCTGGTTTAGAACAAGCTCAGGTGGAACACTCCCCAGTTTCCATTGAGCACCCAAAGTAGTCAGACTTCAACTCCCCCAGGTAGCAGGTGGCAGAATGTGGTCACTTGGCCAATGAGGCATTGACTTCCCTCTGACTTCAGGCCCAAGTCCTGGCACATTTGCTCATTGGAGGGAACTGGGCCACAACCCCGTGGGGCTACCAGTGCCTGGGTGTGATGGAGGTGCAAGGTGAGGAAGGAGGCACCAGCCCCCTTGGACTATTTTGCTGGGCAGGCCTTCCTAACGCCACAGAGCACTGGAGTGAGTTACACTTGAGCTGCCCCCACTGTCTAGTTGTTGGAGACCTTTTGAACTCTCCCACTTGATCTGTCTTTGTATTGACCAGAACAATTGGTTTGGAACTCTTGACCTGGTCCGACCCAGGGACCCACCAAGGTTGTATCCTTGTTGTGTTTTTGTGGGAGTGTGGTATTCCCCTCTTCCAGTTGTTGCCTGTGGGGGGCAGGGTGTCTGAGTTGCTTATGCATCTCCACAGATGAGATTTCAGCCCAAAGCCACTGATTCACTAGGGTTGGACAGCTGAATTCAGAACGGAGCCATCTAGCCCCATCATACCAAGCAGGTCCCCAGAGTTTAAAGCTGTAGTACTGAATGGGACCTTTGTAAATCTCTAGGGGAAAACTGCAGTCACCAATCCCAGTTACTTGGCAAAGGGTTGGTTAATAAAAACTCCAGGAATGCTCAATTAAATTTCACCTTACCACCTTCTCTAGCCAAACAGTGAAAAATAATCATGGGGTGGAATCAGCAGAAAAACTCTGGCAACATGAATAATCAGAGTAGATCAACTCACTCGAGGAATGACAAAGGAGATACAACCAAAGATCTCATTTATAAACAAATGACTGAGATGTCAGAAATTGAATTCAGAATTTGGATTGCAAATAAGATTAACAGAATGGAAGCAATGTTGAAATTAGAAATTCAAGCAGTAATTCAAAAGTTGTCACAAGAATTCAATGAATTCAAAGACAAAATCACCAAAGATTTTGAAACATTGAGGCAAGAACTTGCGACCCTCAGAGATCTGAGAAATACAGTAGAATCCCTCAGTAACAGAATGGAGTAGGCAGAAGAAAGGATCTCTGACATTGAAGACAGAGCTTTTGAACACTCCCAAATGCTCAAAAAGGAAGAGAAGTGGAGAGCAAAAACAGATCATTCCCTAAGAGAATTGTGGGACCATTCCAAAAGAGCAAACATTCACCTTATAGGAATTCCTGAAGGAGAAGAGGATGTTCCAAAAGGCTCAGATACTCTACTTAAAGAGATAATTGAGGAGAACTTCCCAAGCATGGCAAGAGATACTGAAATTCAGATAGCAGATAGTTTCAGAACCCTAGCATGACTCAATACAAATAAAGCATCTCCTAGGTACATTGTAATTAACTTTACCAAAGTTAATATGAAGGAGAAAAATCCTGCAAGCAGCCAGACATAAGAAAATCATAACTTACAAGGGGAAGAATATTGGAATGACTGCAGAACTCTCTGCTGAAAATTTTCAAGCCAGAAGAGGATGGTCATCAACCTTCAATCTCCTAAAACAAAACAACTTTCAGCTCAAGATCCTGTATCCAGCTAAACTGAGTTTCATTTATGATGGAGAAGTTAAATTCTTTAATGACATTCACATTTTGAAAAAATTTGCCATAACTAAACCAGCTTTTCAGGATATTCTCAGACTTATCCTCCATAATGACCAGCACAATGCTCTCCCACCAAAGTAAACTCACTCAGAAATTCTTGATCAAAACCCAACTTACACAGTGGTGAAAGGATTAAAAATGTCCACTGGACTTTTGAAAAACTTGACACCCAAAATACAACCAGGCTTATCAATACTCTCAATTAATGTGAATGGTTTAAATTGTTCTCTTAAGAGGCACAGATTGGCTGGCTGGATACAAAAACTCAGGCCAGATATCTGCTGAATATAAGAATCTCATCTTACCTTAAAGGATAACTATAGACTCAGGGTGAAAGGATGGTCATCTGTAATCTAGGCAAATGGAAATCAGAAAAAAGCAGAAGTTGCAATTTTATTTGCAGATACATTAGGCTTTAAACCAACAAACATAAGGAAAGACAAGGACAGTCACTTCACGTTTGTTAAAGGAGTATTTACTCAACATGATGAGATTTCAATTATTAACATTTATGCACCCAACCAGAATGCTCTGCAATTTATAAGTGAGACCCTAACAGACATGAACAATTTAACATCTTCCAGCACCATAATAGTTGAAAACTTTAACATCCCTTTGGCAGTGTCATATAGATCCTCCAAGAAGAAACTAAGCAAATAAATTCTGGACTTAAACTTCACCATACAACTATTGGATTTAACAGACATCTACAGAACATTTTATCCTACCAAACTGAATACACTTTCCTCTCATCAGCCCATGGAACATCCTCCAAAATTGATCACATCTTAGGTCACAAGGCTAACCTCAACAAATTTAAAAGAATAGAAATTATTCCTTGTCTTTTCTCTGATCATCATGGAATAAAAGTTGAACTCACCAATAACAGGAATCTGCATACTCATACAAAGCCATGGGAACTAAATAACCTTATGCTGAATGATAGCTGAGTCATAGATGAGATTAAGAAGGAAATTGACAAATTTTTGGAACAAAACAATAATGAAGACACAAATTATCAGAACCTGTGGGGTACTGCAAAGACAGTCCTAAGAAGGAAATTTATAGTGTTGAAAGCTTTCCTCAAGAGAATGGAAAGAGAGGAAGTCGATATCTTAATGGGACTTCTCAAGCAACTGGAAAAGGAAGAACATTTGAACCTCAAACCCAGCAGAAGAAAAGAGATAACTAAAATTAGAGCAGAATTAAATGAAATTAAAAACAAAAGAATTATTCAAAAGATCAATGAATCAAAAAGTTGGTTTTTTGAAAAATACAACAAAATTGATAAACTTTGGCCAACCTAACCAAAAATAGAAAATTAAAATCCCTAATATCATCAATCAGAAATGACAAAGGAAAAATAACAACAGACACCTCAGAAAGTCAAAGAATCCTTAATGAATCCTATTAAAAACTCTATTCTCAGAAATATGAAAATCTGAAAGAAATTGGAAATAGGAAGCATGCCACCTTCCTAGACTTAGCCACAAAGAATTGGAAATGCTGAACAGACCTGTATCAAGTACTGAAATAGCATCAACTATACAAAATCTCCCTAAAAAGAAAAGCCTGGGACCAGATGACTTCACATCAGAATTCTACCAAACCTTTAAAAAGAAACTAGTATCTATATTACTTAACCTTTTCCAAAACATCGAAAAAGAAGGAATACTTCCCAACACATTCTATGAAGCAAAAATCACCCTGATCCCCATACCAGGAAAAGACTCAACAAGAAAAGAAAATTATAGACCAATATCCTTAATGAATATAGATGCAAAAATATTCAATAAGATCATAGTAAACAGAATCCAGCAACACATGAAATGAATTATACACCATGACCAAGTGGGTTTTTTATCACAGAGTCTCAAGGCTGGTTGAATATATGTAAATCTGTAAATATAATACCTCACATAAACAAAATAAAAAACAAAGACCATATAATTCTCTCAATAGATGCAAAAAACTTTTGACAATATCCCCCATCCTTTCATGATCAAAATACTTAAGAAAATTGTTATAGAAGGGACTTTTCTTAAACTGATAGAGGTCATCTATAGTAAACCCATAGCCAGTATCATATTGAATGGAGTAAAATTGAAAACATTTCCACTCATAACCTTGGAACCAGGCAAGGTTGCCCACTGTCTCCACTGCTTTTTACCATTGTTATGGAAGACTTAGCCATTGCAATCAGGCAAGAGAAGGTGATCAAGGGTATCCAAATAGGGTGAGAGAAAATCACACTTTCACTCTTCACAGATAATATGATTTTATACCTGGAAAATCCCAGGGACTCCTACAAAACTCCTAGAAGTGATCAAAAAATACAGTAGCATTTTAGGATACAAAATCAATACTCACAAAATCAAATACTCACAGTAGCTTTTATATATACCAATAACAATCAAGCTGAAAAAAACAGTCAAGGACTCTATTCCTTTTACAGTAGTGCCAAAGAAGAAGAAATATTTAGGGAAAAGGATGTGAAAGATCTCTATAAAGAGAATTATGAATCTCTGAGAAAAGAAATAGCTGAAGATGTTAACAAATGGAAAAACATACCATGCTCATGGCTGGGAAGAATCAACATTGTTAAAATGTCCATATTACCCAAAGCAATATACAAATTTAATGCAATCCCTATCAAAGCACCACTGTCATACTTTAAAGATCTGGAAAAAATAGTACTTCATTTTATATGGAACTAGAAAAAACTTCCAATAGCCACGACATTACTCAGAAATAAAAACAAATCAGGAGGCATCATGCTACCAGACTTCAATCTATACTATAAATCTATAGTGATCAAAACAGCATGGTATTGGCACAAAAATAGAGAGGTAGGTGTATGAAAAAAATTGAGAACCAAGAGATGAATCCAGATATTTATCCACATTTGATCTTTGATAAGCCTATCAAAAATATAAATTGGGGGACAGATTCCCTATTTAATAAATCGTGCTGGGAGAACTGGCTGGTGACTTATAGAAGACTGAAACTGGACCCACACCTTTCACCATTAACAAAAATTGACTCTCATTGGATAAAAGATTTAAACTCAACATGACACTGTAAAGACTCTTGGAGAGAGTGCAGGGGAAACAATTGAAGAAATGGCCTGGGGAATCCTCATAAAGGAGGACTCCCCAGGCAATTGAAGCAACACCAAAAATACATTACTGGGATCTAATCAAACTAAAATGCTTCTGCACAGCTAACAGTACAGTAAGTAAAGCAAGCAGACAGCTCTCAGAATGGGAGAGGATATTAGCAGCTTATGTTTCTTACAAAGATTTGATAACCAGAATCCACAGAGAACTCAAATGTACTAATAAGAAAAGAACAGGTAATCCCATTTCATGTTGGCAAGGGACTTGAACAGAAGCTTCTCTGAAGCAGATAGGTGCATGGCCACATGAAAAAATGCTCATCATCTTTAATCATCAGAGAAATGCAAATCAAAACCACTTTGGGATGTCATCTAACTCTAGTAAGAGTGGCTCACATAACCAAATCCCAAAACTACAGATGTTGGCATGGATGTGGAAAAAAGGGAACACTTCTGCACTGCCGGTGGGAGTGCAAGCTAATACGTCCCTTTTGGAAAGAAGTATGGAGAATACTCAGGGATCTAAAAGTATACCTGCCATTTGATCCTGCAATTCCTCTACTAGGAGGAAAGGCAAAAAAATCACTTTATAACAAAGATATTTGCACCAGATTGTTCATTTCAGCTCAGTTCACAATAGCCAAAGTCATGGAAGAAGCCCAAATGCCCATCAACCCATAAATGGATTAATAACTTGTGGTACATGTATACCATGGAATATTATGCAACCTTTTAAAAAGATGGAGACTTTACCTCTTTTATGTTTATATGGATTGAGCTGGAACATATTCTACTTAGTAAAGTATCCCAAGAATGGAAG
>CAUYON010144140.1:0-16959 GCA_963573935.1 Arctocebus calabarensis
CATTGTTTGGTGGGCTTGGGCTGGATTCGAACCTGCCAGCTCCAGTGTATGTGGCTGGCACCCTAGCCGCTTGAGCTACAGGTGCCAAACAAATTATTTATTTTATTATTATTATTTTTTTTTTTTGAGACACAGCCTCAAACTGTCCCCCTGGGTAGAGTGCCATGACATCACAGCTCACAGCAACCTCCAATTCCTGGGCTCAAACGATTCTGCCTCTGCCTCCCAAGTAGCTGGGACCACAGGCACCCACCACAAAACCTGGCTATTTTTTGGTTGCAGCCATCATTGTTGTTTGGCGGGCCTGGGCTGGATTCGAACCTGCCAGCTCAGGTGTATGTGGCTGGTGCCTTAGCCACTTAAGCCACAGGCACCGAGCCTGTATTTCCTATATTAATCCCCATTTATATAATGTATATATATATAGCAAGCATTCTCCTTGCTAACCACATTGCCAAGCCCCAAGTATATCTAACATTCTGTATTTATTTCACTCTGTGACTTGCCCATGCTGTCACAGAGTGAAATAGAATGCTCTCCCTCTTGTCCTTAAGGGGTCCCAGCCTTTCCATCCTAGACCCCAGCAGTCTCCTTTTCTTCTGAACACCCACGAAGCTCATATGATCACTGAATAATCTGCTCTTTCCTCCTTGTTTTCTTCCCAACCAGCTTTATAGACCCCTTGATGGCGAGGACAAGGATATATAGCTCTATGTCTGCTCCATAGTGTCTAACTAAAGGCACGCAACAGATATTTTTTGATTCTTTGAAATTGATTATAATGACAGAGGAAGCAGGACACAGAAGAAAAGGAGAATGCTGTACAGTCATGTGTCACTTGACAACAGGGGTATGTTGTGAGAAACGCTGGCTAGGCAGTTTTGTCATTGCATGGACATCACAGAAAGCGCTTATACAAACTGAGGTGGTGCAGCCCGCTACCCAGCCAGGCTTCATGCTGCAGCGTATCAGTCTTGGCTGCAAACTCACGCAGAATGAGACTACACTGAATACTGCAGGCAACTGTAACACAATGGTGAGTATTTGTGCCTCTAAACAGAGAAAAGGTACAGTAAAAACAGGGCATACTCTTACATGGGAACACTATCACATAAGTGGTTCTAGATAGTCATTTGGATCTATTTCTTCTGGTCCTCGGCACTTCCTTCTGGAGATTAATTTACCTGCAGAATTGAACCTCCTGGTCAAAGTGTGAGTTTTCAGGCTGTGTTCCTTCCTTCAGCTGGCTAATGTTGAAAAAGGAGAGGGTGTGGTTGACAAAGCCATGCAGAGTCCCATTGTGACTGTAGGAGTACTGGTACACAAGGCGGGGGATGAAGTCAGAGGTGATGGCGATGACAAAAGCCTGAGGAACAGAACCACAAGCACTGAGGAGCCAGGTTACATGCTTTCCAGAGGCACAGGGTCCCCTTGGCTGAGGGACTGTCCACGCTTAGGCTCTCCATCTGAAGGAGCTGCTCTGATTGACACAGGGGAATGGGCAGCACACTCGGATCCCTGTCCCTGAGCCCATGCGGCTGGGTTTTCTGGTTGTTCCTCCTCTTGTACATATGAGTCAACCCACCAGACACAGTGGCTGTGAGAGAGCTAATAGCAATCACGGTAACAAAGGACACTAAGCCAGTTTGGACTGTTTGGTGCTGGAGGGGTGGATCCACCTTTAGGATATATGAATTGGCATTGGTGTTGGCCAGTCCAAAGCAGAGCGCACCACTTTCTGAGAAAATAACCTGTACTGTTGAGTGTGCCTCTTAAGGCCAATGGAAAAGGAAATTGAATGGCTGTAGATATTTGCCCCTGAGTGACACCAGAAAGTCAGGATTACCAAGAATACAATCCCACAGTTCCCTCAATTTGACCATTAGCTTTCAACACTTTTTAGCACATCATGAAATAGTTGTTCCTTTAGCCCTTTAATCCATTTTACTTAAGAAAGTGAGACACAGAGGGAAAAGGAATAGGCCCTGCTAGATGGAGCCACACCCCCCCACATAGGGTCTGGAATATCTAAGTGCTCCATAAATACCTACAGAGCAAACCAAATGACAGATGAATGATTGCATGTTTGAACACGGAGGAACTTTCTGCAAAGAAAACCTTAAATCTTTTTGGCAGGTGTTTATGCTGTATTCTGCACCCACAATTAAAGCCCTTTACAAAAATGTAGCTTAGAAATTGTGTTCTAAATGAATACGTGAGTGTGGATGGCCATAACCATGCTTGAGAATGAATAACTCACATAAATAACTACAGCTAAAACTTACTAAGTACTTGTTGTATGTCCTTTCATCAACCTATTTAATTTCCAGAATGCTCCTATTTGGTAGGCACTATAATTAGCTCCTATTTCACAGATAAATAAGCCTTTGAGAGGCCAGGGAAGTAAACCTCTGCATCACCCTGTTCTTTAGATGGGTAGGTGGTTAATACTCAGGCAATCTCTTGTAGTAGACACAAATCCAGAGTAGCAACCGATGCATTTTCCAAATTACACTTTATTTCTAAGCCTCAAGATGTGTTCTTCCTACATCAAAACATTAGAAATGCAGTGGGCTGATTTTCTCTGCCTCTCCTCACACCTCTCCAGACATTTCATATGTTCTTAGTAAGAAATTAGGTTAGCAACAAATCAGTGTTTCTCTCCCAAGTGGAAATGGGCGATGGTTTTCTGCTGTTCACCAAATTGGATGATCCTCCCCTGGGAGGTGGAACAGGAGGCCCTGCCTGGCCACCATTCATACTGAATATGACAGAAAAGGAGTTGCTGGCTTGGGCCTGGCAGGATTTCCTCTGTAACATGGACACGTCTGGCAAGGCAGTTAAGGAGGTCACAATAGGTAGAACCCCTCTTCTAACATGTCCTATCTTAACCTACACAGTGCCAGGATCCACAGGGACAATTAAGACTTTGCACTGACAACTTGGAGGGACCATAATTAGGAATTGTGGCCTGGGCAGTGCTCCAGGTATTGTTTAACTCAGGAGTAGAATAAGAAAGGAAAGAGATGAATAGATACGTAGAATTCTTTCCTTATTATTCTTGGCTCTGAGGAAAGATCTGATTTTGACTCTTAAGGCTGAGGTATGCATTCTGATGGATAATTGCCCTTCTTTCTCTCAGTGAAATCAGAAGTAAAACTCCACAGCTCTGGCAACAACATGATGAGTTACAAGGCACGTGTGCACTATTAACCAGGGGTCTGTCTGAAGCAATGCCCCAAATGGAAAAGGCTGGGGGTCCTGCTTTGAAGCCCTGAGCTCCTCTGCACGCACTGCCTACAGAGCCAGGTGTCAGAAACGTGAGCACTTACATTGCTGATAACAGAGAACTTGCCGATTCCAGAGAGAATGTCAAACCAGATTCCTGTAAGACAAAAAACACAGCATCTGGCTCACTCCCACTCGTGGCCAGTGATGACAATGCTGCAGCACAAGGTGACATTGTGCAGGCAAGTTACCAGGGAGGCAGGTGAGACTGTCCAGACATGGGCTTGTGAAAGGCGTAGGTGGCCCCCTGTCTGGAAGCTCGGAGCCTAAGTGGGGAATGTGGTCTCCAAAGTCCTCCCTGCACCCAAGGAATGACAGCAAGAAACACAGTGGGAGTGGGTGTTGATTCTTAACATCGTGTGTGTGACAGTAGCCAGAGGGATAGAGGGCAGGAGGCAGGTGAGCCTGCTCTGGCCTCTGAGTTGGGGACATACCAATGTCTTTGGTCCTCACAGCATCAGGCCGTCGCAGTTCTGTCACAAACTTCTTTGCATCAAGCCGCACTTCAATGACATTGTTGAGAAGGGCAAACACAGGTGCCAGAGGGAAGGAGGCCACAAAGAGGGTGACAAAACCAAACTGGATGACTGGGAGAGAGAACAGCATTGGGGACGTCAGCAGGGCCAACCAGATTTAGAGCAGCCCTGCCTTGCCAGGGCAGCCCCCTGTCTTTTCTTACCAGGTCTCTTCTCCATCTTAGTATTTCTTATTCCCCCTTGCTCTCGGGCACCACATATATAAGTATTTCTTTTTCAGTACCTGCAGGCCCATTGGCCGAGGCTGCTGCTGGAAGCAAAGCTCTGCATTGAGCATGATGGAAAGATGTCCTAACTCTTTCCATTGCTCCTCACCTCCATTGGCTAATCTCTTCATATAACCCCAAGGATGGCAGACTTTCTCAGCAAAGGGCCAAGACAGTAAACATTTTTGGATTTATAGCCCATGTGGTCTTGTCACAACCACTTACCTCTGCCATTGCAGAGTGAAAGCATAAACAAATAGGCATGGCCGTGTTCCAATGAAAACTTTATTTACAAAAGCAGTAAATAAGGCAGGTTGGATTTGGCCCACGGGCCATAGTTTGCCAACTCTTGATGTAACTTTTAAAAACCACCTCCCAAACGTGTACTCTGCTTTGTGTATCTAGAGTCACTGCCTTTGTTTACAAAGCTTATTCATCCATCACATATTTATTGAGTGTTCACTAAGTGTCAGGCCCTGGGCCAAGTATTTGAGGAGACAAAGGTCTGGTCCTACCTTCATGGAGGTAGGTTTAGAGGGGGAGGGATAATGCACATGAAAATGTGCAGGAGAGAACAAAGAATGTGCCAGTGTAGCAGGGACCCAAAGACAGGGAGAGCTCAGGCCCTTCCTTCCTTCCTGCAGGAAGTCCCCAGGTGGAACACTTGAGTGAGCACAGTCTTTAAAGACCAGGCTGCAGTTTTTGGAAGACTAAATCAAAGAGATAGTCCAAGCCTGGGGAGCATGGTAAGCAAAGGCATGGGGACAGCCTGTGCCCACTGGGCAACTGGCAGGAGTCTGGGCCCTACCAGACAACCCATTGCAAAGGCCTCCCTAACTAGTGTCCTTGTCACCCGTGTCCCAGGCTGCTAGAGTCTAACCAGCACACAGCCCCTGTAATAAGATCTTATCCCCTACTTGCTCATAAAAATTCTTGTTGATGCCCCTCTGTTCACGGAATAGATCCAAATTCCCTAATGTGGCATCTGGGAACTTTACAAGCTGCTCCCGGGAGTCCTCAACCCCCAGCATCTCCTGCACAATGATCAAGTTCCTGCTTTCCCACCTCTGAACTTTCCGGTCTCTTGATTTTTTCCGGTCACACTGGGTCCTCCTGTTCATGTGTGCACGAGCACCCTCTCTCCAGCTGGGAATCTCCTATGCATCACAAGACCACCTGCATGTCCACTCCTGTGAACCCGCCACCCTGTGTTCAGGCCTCTGTGGCAGCATTACCGTGTCCTGCCGTGATTGTTTCACTAGCATTTCTTTATTTCCCACTGGGAAGGCAAGGGCTCCAGCCACTCTAGGGCCTCACTATACATTTGCTGGTCAAAATATGAGTCCCGGAAAGTCAGTCTAATTAATAAGACTTCCTTGTACACAAGGGCAAGTTATTAAACTTCTCTGAGCCTCAGGTACTTCACCTGCAAATTGAGAATAACAATACCTACCTAATAGGGTTTCCATAAAGGTAGAGGATATTACATACATAATGTACTTAAGAATACTGTCTGACACATAATAACATTTCAACAAATGTTACCTATTACAAGTAATTTTCTCCTAATTGGAATAAATATCAACATGTACAGATGGCTGCTGCGTATACTACATATATTTACATGCTAAAAATACACAAACTTGAGGTTTAAATGCTGAATAAAAGTCAAAAGATCCGGCTTTCAGGTGTGGATATGTTTCTAACTAGCTTTATGACTGTAGCCAAGCCTCTCTGTCACAACGGGCATCTCCACCCTCACTGACAAATTGAAGGGACAGGTTTAAATTCCCTCCAGGACTGATCTGCTGTGACGGTATGGTGCTCATGTTCTTAGACAAGCTTCAGGTTTGTAGGGTTTTCAAATAAAGAATGAAAAACCAGGACACAAACTGAAAAAAAAAATTATATTTTTGTGGAGAGATAAGCCCAACTGCAAGAGAAGTTTCAAGAAAGAGAACAAGCACGGAAATTAACCCAGCCTAACTGCTTTAGATTTGGCAGGGTGCTCAGCCTCCAGTCGCTGCTCTAGTGGATACGGCCCTGTCCACCACCATCATCCTCGATGCCCAGTAAGTTTTCAGCCAGCCCTAAGAGACTGGCCAGGGCCAGTCAATGGCAAGGCGCTGGCACTAGGTTTGTCAAGGTTGAGTCCCAGGGATGACTGCCCTGTGAGCTGGCTGCCAACAGGGATTGAGAGGTGTTGGAGATGCGAGGCCTATCACATCTTCAAACTGAGGGATTCCCTTTAGGGTGAGGACAGGGAGGTAGAAGGGGATGGACTTCACGAAGAAAGCAAAACAGATGTTAGACTGGTTTTCTAAAACCTGTAAAATGCATGTCTGTGCTTAAGTACTTGTACGGATGTATCTTGACTCATGGAGTTCTAAATCAATCAGCCTCCTTTATCCTAAGGAGCTCAGTTCAACAGGGCAAACATTCTTATCATAAGTGACTTCTTCCTCCAGCAGAACTGTGTAAACTCTCCACAGCCTCAGCAAGGGTCTGGCCAAGAGACTGATAGGGAGGAAAAAGGACAGTTTACTTCTGAACGATTGCGAATGTGTAAAGCATGTCCTCCCCACACTCACACGAGTAGTGCTCAGAAATCCCACATCCTTTCATCGTTGCAGGGAAAAGTTTGCTTTTTTGCCTTTGCAAACTCTCCAGATACAGGCTCAGTTGTTCCTCTTCTGTCAACACAAACATCTTCCAGTGCTGGCTTGATGCTCTTTGTTTTTTGTTTGCGGGGTTTTTTTGGAGATATTCTCCCTTGGTAGAGTGCCGTGGCATCTCGCAAACTCAAACTCTTGGGCTCAAGCGATTCTCTTGCCTCAGCCTCCCAAGTAGCTGGGACTACAGACTCCCACCACAACGCCCGGCTATTTTTTTGTTGTAGTTGTCATTGTTGTTTTAGCAGGCCTGGGCCGGGTTTAAACCCGCCTGTCCAGGTGTATGCGGCCAGCACCCTAACCACTTAGCTACAGGTGCCGAACCTTGATGCTCTCTTAATAGTAGCTCCTTTGAATTATACCATCACAAAATGTCCCATCTCTCATTAAGTCTATGCATGTGCTCAGCACTGGACTCAGCAAAGGCCAAGATGCCCTCCACCTAGATGTTACCCCAGGGTACCCTGAGCCAGGAAAGCCCTTCTCTGCAGGTGTCCCATTGCTGCAAGTGTTGCCTGATCAGCCTGCAGACCCTGAGTGTTGCCAGGATTCAATCTAAAGCAGCAGAAAAATATACGAAGCTTTGTTTTATCTTGGAGATAAAAAATATATAAAACCATAATCCTCTAGCATGCAAATTCCAAATGCAAGACTTGCTCTCTTTAGTTAAAGGTCTGTTAAATGCTGCATCAGATGGGGGTCCTTCTGGGTTCACTTCACAACGCATGATGATACCAACCTTCACCAACACCAGGATCTGTTTCCAAAAACAGCAAGCCTCCATTGGGATAAGGGTAATGCCGGAAATCCTCTGCACGCTGCATAATGGAAGCCAGCTTGGCCTGACCAATAACAGATTAAACCTGGCTGGGCCAATTAGGGAGGAATCTTGAAGTTGATTTTCAACCAACAAAGCCAGTTACAAAGAGCTCCAAAAATGCTGAGTTGGAAGCACAAAGAGTGAAAATACCCCTCGGAATAAACCCTATTACTTTTTTTCTTCTACTGCAATAGCCAGGATCTTTCAGAATAACCACCAGCCCCACAGTGCTTCATGCTGAAGACAATTAAAAGTCAACATTGTCCATCATGGGTGATTTTCTGGGCTTAGGTTACAATAACAAGGAGAAGTGGATTAAACTAAATAAGACAGTATCCAGCAAGTGCATTTCAGGACAATTTGTTTACAGAGGACTAATAATATAGCTGGTAGAGTAGAATGGACTTGGTGGAAAAGATCTTGATGTAATACAACTCTGATTTTTCACTTATTTTTAAAAATTCTTCAGTGAATATATTCATCCTCCCATAGGAAAAAAAAAAAAATCCAGAACCTTGACCTGGCATTCAAGGCTCTTTGTGATCAGACTTTAACTTATTTTTCATAGACTCATTTCTTCCCTGACCATGTTCTGTGTTCCAGGCAAATATTTAGCTGGTATGTTGGAAATCGACTCTGCCTGCTTTCCAACCATTCTAAAACCATCTGTACTTCCCCAAACTCACCATGTTTTCAACATTTCTGAGCCCTAGTTACATACCAGTACTGTGCGTGATTTCCCTTCTCTTCTGGTCTGCTGAGTGGAGCACTGTCCATCTTTCAGGCTCCACTCAACCTTCCCTATGAAGACTCTCCTCCAGCCTCATTTCTCACCAGCATGAGCACCTCCTGATGCCTTGCACAGGCCACTCTGCTCATATGCCCTGCTCCCTAGATGGTAAACCCCTTGAAATCAGGGACTATTATCAGCCTCTTTCTGAGTCCTCGCCATCATTAGTGGTGCCTACCGTACAGCAGATGCTAAAAGATTATCTGTTTCATAAACATGAACATATTCTCACCAGCTGTGAAACATGCACACAAAAGGCCAAAAACAGAAATGTGTGAGCTAAAAGCATTATACTTGATGATAGTGAGGAGAGAGGAAGACAAAGTGTTAACATCTCCTGCTGTAATTCTCATTGCTGTAACCTGCACAAAAGACTTTGGACAAAGTTGGAGAAAAAAGTAGTCAGTGAGGAGAGTCTAATTCTAATGAAAATGATCATAATTTTTAAAAAATGTTCTGTTATTTAATAAAAGCCACACAGTCTGCTTAATAGAACTGAAAACTGGAGGCTTAAGAATCCTCTTTCAGCTGGGTATGGTGATGCGTGACTAGTCACAGCTACTTGGGAGGCTGAAGTGGAAGGATCACTTGAACCTAGGAGTTGTAGGCTACAGTGTGCTGGGATCATGTCTGCGGATAGCCACCACACTGCAGCCTGGGCAACATTATGAAACCCTCTATTAAAAATAATAATAATAATCCTTCTTTTTGTGATTCACTAATGAAAATGCAGTGGTCTAATTCAGGGACACACTGATAGGGGTTTATCTTTTCATTCAAGAGTTAGTTACTGAAAGACCCAGCTAGAAACAGCCCATTAATGTAAACACTTATGTAAAAGCACAGCAGGGGAGGTCATCACTGTTTATTTCATTAGCCCATTATTTCAAGGCTGTGCCCAATGATCCTTTTTTCTAAGGGCAAGGGAAGCCAATTGCATTCTGCACTGACAACATCTGGTGTCATAAGGACTGCAAGTGCTGACTGACCATATAAATAGGAGGAGATAATGAGAAGAAAAAGTATCAGCTAGACCTCTGTTGTTTAGAGAAATAGTGGAAGCCTTGACAGAAATATATGAGAGTATTTCCCAAATGGCTGTACAAAAGTCAACATTGTCCATCATTCATGATCCACCCATTCATTCATTCACTCAACAAGTATTTACTTAGCACATTCTACATATGGGGCACTATGGTCCTTACTAGAAAACAAAGATGAGTATATGACTGCACTATTCTTGCAGGGCAGAATAGTGCCCAGACTCAGCCTCTGTGATGGGGAAGATGGCATGTAAGCAAATCTTGGTAGTCTCTGGAGTTAGAATAAGAATAGCAGTGTTCTCAGCAGTGCTATGCAGCACTGAGCAGGAGTAATTCCTTCTCACCGGCAGGCCCTGGAGGCTTCAGAGGATTCAGGACCATTGGACTTAACTTGAAGAACAATGGAGGAGGATGATGATAGTTTGCTATGTAGTTGGTAGTTAAGATAGTTAAGATCCTTCTGCAAATCCACTGATCGAAATTCACAAACAAACTACTAGGAAATAAAGACAATAAGTGGAATTCCCTTTCAATTTGCATGGAGTCACCTGGGGTTTACACAATGGATCAGACTCAATTCAGAAACCCCAATAAGTCATAACAGGAAGGGAAAGGCTTGAAGTAACAGCTTAAGTATTAAGAGTTTACCGCATGCAAAGCAATGCAACACTGGGGACAGATATGCAGGGCATATTTGGCTCTGACTTTTCTTCCTTTCCTTGTGGTTCAAGGAGATTCAGTTCCCCCCCCTTTCCCCAGCCCCACACCAAAACTGGGGAGAACCGAGTTGAGGAGATCTACTGAGTCACTTCCTAGAGAACAGACTGGTGAATTTCCAGTAAATGTTTATTGAATGGACAAACGGCCTGGCCTTCTTATTCTTGTTTACTTTACCCACCTGCAAAATGGGAGTATGAAGGACACTTATTCATTCATCCTCCCTCACATTCTTCCGTCTCCCCTCATATCCCTCCATCCTCTCACCCACCCAACTGGTCTGTGCTTCATGCATTACAAGGGCAATGAAACTACTTGTGATTAGAAAGAAGATCCCAAGCAACCGGTACAGAGGTCCTTTGTTTGCTTTATTTCTTTTCCTCTCCTTCTCCCCAAGTGGTTGTACAAAAGTCAACAAAATGAAAATGCAATTAGGTTTATAGAATTTTAGGGGAAAAAGGAAATAACACAGAAAAGAAGCACAAACAAATACGCAAACTCTGAGCATCCATAATGTTGCTAGGTTTGAACAATAAAGTTCCTCTGAGCGTCTTGGTTGTTAGAGCCGGAAGAGGAATGGAAAGGGAGTATAGTTCTTTGTTGGTTTTAAAGTAAAAGACTGCCTTCCCACACATCCCCCTTCTTGCCTGTTTCTTCTTTTCTCCCATCCTTCATTTCTCAAGCATTGACTAGGCATATTCTGTGTGTCAGAAGCCAACAATGTATGCCTCAGAAGCAAATGAGAGAAATGACCTGAGAGTCACCCTACTTCCCAGAAAAGCTTGGAACAAGACCCTGGATGCTACCTCAACTGTGTTTAAATGTCATTTGGAGAAGATGGCAGGAGCCTGATTATCCATTGGAATGACTCAGTTTGTATAAACAGGATGGCTCAGGGAAAGGAATTTCCTGGTTCTTTGAGCTATTGGCCTGTGGCACACGCACTTGGAGTTCTCTGTGGGCTTCAGGGCTATTGGTGTTGTGGATATTCTAAAATATCTCATCACTTCCATTCAGCCTCTATTAAATATTTTTAAATTACCCTGTGTGGTCTCCAGCTTCCATAATCAAAGAATTTCAGAGTTGAAAGAAATCTAGGTAGACCTAGGTCCTCCCTCCATCTAAAGCCTCAGTCATCGTCTTCTTCCATAAGTGGTTTCACCTAATCGTTGCCAGGGTAGGATACTCAGTAATCTCCGGAGCCAGCAATTTCCATCGTTCTTTGTTCTCATTTCTAAGTCTCTGAGACTTTGGACTATTTTTTATAAAGCTTAACTATAGTAGTAGTTGTAGACAAAATACATAGGGCATTTTTCCTGAAATACCTGAATAATTTGACAAGTTCTTCAAGCATTTCAAAATAAGGAGTCTTCACACCTTGAAGGATGAGGCACTCTGTCCCAACTACACCAGTACAGCAAGGATGTCTAAAGAGCTTTAGAGAAAGGGACTATCTGCAGACTCCAACTGTCACTTTGTCTTCAGGGTCCTCACTATATGACCACCTCTTTCCTTCCTCTTCTTCCTCTTTAAGCAAATGATTATTGAGCATCTACTGTACGCCATGCCCTGTGCTTAGGTACTCTGGATAAGAAGACATGAGTCTCTTACCCTTAAGAACCTTCCATCACAATTTAGTGAATATCATGAACCTAGGCCATTGGTTTCCAGGTAAGAAAAACTGATAATTGCATCATTTATTTATCTGGATAAAATGGTGGTTAGAACTTTATCAAGAGATGTTTTTGAAACTCCTCTCATAAGATCAAATTTGGGCCTACAACTTTTGCCAAGTCTTGCTCTGCAGGAAAAGTCAAACGGCTGCAAGTGTCCAGAGAACTTAAGCTTGCAGATCTTAACACAACTTGAAGAATTTCCTCTCCTCAGGCTCTGCGGAAAACCCCACAACTGGGCTACAAGGGGCCTGCGGCAAAGGCACTTTGAAGCTCCGATTTGGGGTTGGGATAGTGATGATTAATGTCATGGCAGCTCCCGGGCCAGCATTCTTTTCTCCCCTCAGAGATGGGGGAGTGGGAGACTAGCCTTGAAGTCCTTCTTAGTAAGCTCTTCAGGAAAAGGGTTTGATATTGGAGATTCCCTGGAAAACTCCCTGCCCCCCTTGCCAGTTTTTTCAGCTTAATCCCTTCCTCTCAGGTTTCCCTTTGTCTGGAGCCAACCCATCCCCAAGCTACCCTGCCCAGAGATGGCTGCCGCACCGCCCCTCCTTGAGGAGGTTGGCCTCCCCACTCCCAGCTGCCCCTTCACCTCACAGCCCCTCCCCCAGGCCTGAGGGCCAGCCCTGGTTCCAGCTCTGTTTAGAACAATGTAAATGGAATACATCTCTCCCTGCTGCCTCCCTGAATGATGACTGCCCTGCCATCACAATTGACAGGCCTGGGGTGGGCTCAGTGCACTTCCTGCCTGCATGGGTGGTCCTGGGCTCTCAGGGAAGGAAGCTGACAGCTGAGAGCAAGGCCGGAGATCATGAGATCCATGTCAGGCACACCAGAGGCAGTGGGCAGCTTTGGTTTCACTGCTCTCATTTTTGTTCAAAGTCTAAGACAAGAGCCCTCTGGAATTGGGGAGGTCTACCCAGTTGGGAAAGAAGAAGGAAACCTCCCTCCATCCCATCCTTCCACTAAAGCCCAACTTCCTATAGGTCCTGATGAAATTCTCTGGTGGAATGATCTGGAAAGGGGTTCTAGCCTCAGTTCCACTAATGAGTCATTGGGGTGACCTTAGGCAACTCTCCTTACCCCTTGGCCTGTTATTTTCAAGGTGTATTATTGAGCTAGTATGTATGACCAGCGCTGGAAGGGACCCTGTAGGTCATCTGGTTCCATAGTCTGAAACTCCTTATTCTTGTCAAGACAGTGAGAAATGATGACATGTACCACTCACTTCCATTTGTGCATGCTGAAACTTCCCTTGCTCTCTCACTTAAAAAATAAAAATCTAGGAATTGGAGAAAGTGAAAGTGACTCTGACTCTGTTTTACCTTGTATTTCAATAACATTAGTAGTAAATTACTTATAACACTGCACACTCAGTTTCACCCATGGATCTGTGTGTGTGTCACTGCCGAGACAAACTCGTCCTCTATAGAGTTCTAATTCTCTATATTGTCAAGGAAGAAAGTTAAGCCCAGAGATGATACAGCACTGTCCTCAAAGGCACACTGCTAGGTAGATAGAGGAAAAGTTGGATTCGCACCCGAGTCTCACCTGACACCCTGGGGACAGGGGAAGGAGAGATACTGTTCACTCCGCTCTACAATAATCACCTAAGAATAAAAGAGGTGGCAATGTAAAGGGCTTTTACTTAAAAGACAAGGATGCAGGAAAATTAGAAAGTAGTGGTGGTTATCACCAGTTCTTAGTTATCCATGGGGACAGCAGAAACTATTGCCACCAATGAGGTTGTAACATCTGCTGTGGACTTCAGACTTCTCTTCCACCAAGCTATTTCCCAGAGCTGCCATCTCTGAGTGGCATGGATGGGTTCATATTACGCTTTCTCCTATTTCCTTGGCTCTTCACTGGAAAGGAGCACAGAGCAGGCCTGGAATGGGAAGAAGGGAGGCAGAGGAAGGAAATGGAAGGGGTGGAGGGAGGTAGAGAAAGAGAAACAAGTACAATCACCTCTCTTGATAATCCACTCACTGGATTATCAGTCCATAAATAAATGAGAATTGACCGCAGTCTTGCTAGAAAGTGGGATTCCAACAGCCTAGATAAGAGAAAGCTGCAGACAGATGAAACGATGCCCTCATTTACACAGTACGTCCTTTGCAAGTTTACTCAGTATGTCCTTAGTGCCCACACTGGGGGGGACTCTGGGCAAGACCCTGCCATTGGAGGAAATTGCCCTCTGGAAATTAATTACCAACATGCACCTCTGTTTTAGGAGATAGCTTGTCTGAAACCCTGTAAGGCAGGGGGCTTAACTTCTGATGGAGGAAGGAAGGGCAGAGGGAGGGAAGGGATCCTTTACAGAGCAGATAACACAGCATCTGGCTGTGGACATACGAATGAGAAGGAGCGAGACGTCGGGGGCAAGGGGAACACTCACCAGCCAGCAGTAGAGAAGGGAGATAGATGTAGGGTGTGGCTGGATGACAGACTGCAGAAAGGCCCTAAGCTTAACTAAATCACAAGGACTCTCCATGAAGTCTTCATTACAGAGTAGGGGAGCCGTGATGCTTTTGGAACAACAGAGGGATAGGACCAATGCCACACCTCAGAAAGGATAAATCCAACACAGAGGGTTGGTGGTGAAGTGTTGAGGATGTAGCAGAAAAAAACACTAGCAGGAGGGTGAGAAGGTGAACAGAAGAGCAGCTGCCAAAGATACTCCAGAGGAAAGAATATTCACATTGCAAACCCACTGGCTGGGAAGCGTGTAGTGAGAGAAGAGAGAATCTGCAGTGAGGGCCTGGACTTGGTAAAGAACTCAGAGAATAGTCAAGGCATCTAAGCCTCCAGGCAGGTAGCTTCCTCTGCTGGCTTCTCTTCCCTAAGTCTCCGGGCAGGTAGCTCCCTCTGAGATGGATTCTCTAGCCAGCCTTTCCCAGCCTTGTCTGAAGCCTCAAGGCAAGCCTGAGGTGGTAACTGGGAGAGGGGGTCTCTTAAGATCCGTAGGCCTCTGGGGGTGGCTTCTCCACCCAGGATGTTTGCTGAGTAGGCAGCCAGCGACAGGCTGAGAGGAAGATAGGAATGGGTAATTCTCCCTAATATGTCTCTGCTTGCTCAAATGGAAGCTGAAAATTCCTAGCTTCTCTCTGAAGCAAGCACAGTTGGGTGAATTTTTTTTCTAGGTCAGCGAAGTCCTCTCTTGTAATAGTCTTATCTGCCCATCTCTCTCTGCCAGCAAGCCCTAAAGCCCTGGAAGATATAGGCCGAGTCTCTGGCCTCTGTCTGTAGTGCCTGGCACTACCCTGACATGACAGCACAGCCCTCGCATGGGCAGGAGGGAATTTTGGAGCAGGAAGGATGTAGAATAGGAGTTGTGTGAGGTCAAGGCCACACAAGTCTGGAGAGAGCATCCCACTTTGTCCCCTCTTACTAATGGCTGGATCCCCCAGGGAAGGGGGTAAATGAAAACAAGAAGTGTTTTTTCTTTGAGGAAACCCTAGTAATAAACATGGTTCATCTTGGTCTTGGGAGATGAAAATTACTGCATATAAAGAAATATATAAATATGTCCACACTAAGGAAAGAGGACCACATATCATGGGCTACAGAGAAGCAAGGTTTTTCTCTGCTTCTGAAGGAAGGAGCATTACAGAGCCGTTCATTCAAGAAATATGTTGCTGAGTACCTACTAGATTCCCAAAATTGTGCTGGGCATTGTGACTCCAAAGGAATGAGGCACAGTTCCTGTTCCAAAGCATGCATGTATTTGAAAGAGCTCAGGTACAAAGAGGAGAGAAGGTGGGAGGATTACAATGTGCTTCTTTGACAGATGTGTCTGAGCTGAACCTGACCAGCTAAGTGTGAACTCATAGGCAGGGAGGATGCACAGGCAAAGCTGGACTCAAGTCTTAAGATAACTAGATCTACTCCTGTAAAATGTTGTAGGTAGACAAGGCCCAGTGGAGAGAAAGGGCACCCAAACACTGTTGTTTGTAAGAGGAAGGGCTTTATTTCAGCTGGTGGGGCAAAAGTTATAGAAGAATTCAAAATGGCTGGGCTCTCTGACTGGCTTGGCATTCTCCTTTTTATTCCCAGTCAGAAAGTTCCGGCCCCGGGGTACCTTTCTCACTGGTCAGTTTCAATTAAACTGGAGAAGCAGACTCTGGCTTTTACAGAGTCGTGGGCTTTCACCAAAGTGGAAGCAAGTGTCAGCCTCCAAGTCCCAGGAAGTTAAGTTTTTACACATTCCTAAGAGCTGAGTCACTGCAGGAAAGACTTCACAGGTGTATTCTAGGGGTCTCCTTGAGAAGACCTCTGTTCTCCTAGACCCCACCCTTCCTGTGTATCCTCTCTCATTCCCCCCTTTTGAGACTCCATATATATATATACATATATATATATATATATATATTTCTTTTTTTTAAAGATATTTATTCTTTTTTGAAGTTTTTTTTGGCAGGGGCCAGGTTTTGAACCCACCAACTCTAGTATATGGGGTTGGTGCCCTCCTCCTTTGAGCCACAGGCACCACCTGAACTCCAATATATTTTAATGTGTGGTCTCAGTATCAGTTTGTTTCTGCAGGAGCCAACATTAATTCGCAAGACTGGCTCCAGAAGTTACGCTGACTCTGGAACAATCTGTCTTCACTACTTCTTTTGAGCACACTTCTTTTGCTGCAGTTCTCACTGTCTCAGGTGCTCTCTATCATACATTTTCACCTTTCACATTTGATTTTACACCACTTTTCTGCAAAATCTAAGGCACAGAGGTATTTCTGATCTGTCTGATATTTCTTTCCCAGTTCCTGCTGCTGCAGCACTGTGATAGGAGGCAGAGCAAGAGCCAGTGCAGGGATGCCCTGGTAGCCTGCCCTGGGGCGGAGGGGGGGTGAACTTTATTTTTAAAAAGTCAGTAGCATTCACAGATTTTAAGCCGAAAAAAAAAGAATATGCTCTGCTTTGCCTTTTTAAAAAAGGCTTTCCAAGATGGTGGCTTTTCCTCTTTCATATTTACATGGATAGAGCTGTAAAATGTTCTCCTTAGCAAAGTATCTCTAGAATGGAAGAAAAAGTATCCAATGTATACACCCCTAATATGAGACAAATTCTTTATCGTTCAAGTGAAGGCTACACCCCATTTATTGCACAGGAAGACGGGGAAAGGGGAGAGGGAGGGAAGGGGAGAGAGAGAGTGGGGAGAGATGGGACAAAGGGTGAGATCACATGTGTGGTACATATTTGAAGGGTCAGG
>CAUYON010144141.1:0-15153 GCA_963573935.1 Arctocebus calabarensis
CTACACAGGGTCACTCTCTACAAAGTTCCAGCAACAATAGAGTGATCCTGCCAGGTTTTAATCTTAGAGAGACACCTCCCAAATCTGAGGACGAACAGAGGCAATGGTGAAAAACAATCATGGGGCAGAATCAATGGAAAAACTCTGGAAATATGAATAATCATAGTAGATCAACTCCTCCAAGGAATGACAAGTCAGAACCAGCACAAGATCCCATGCATAAACAAATGGCTTGGATGTCAGAAATCGAATTCAGAATCTGGATAGCAAATAAGATCAACAGAATGGAGGAAAAGATGGAATTAGAATTTCAAGCAGAAATCCAAAAGATGTCTCAAGAATTCAATGAATTCAAAGACAAAATGACCAAAGACTTGACACATTGAGACAAGAAGTTGCAGAAGAATACAGAAGAATCCCTCAGTAAAAGAATGGAGCAAGCAGAAGAAAGGATTTCTGACATTGAAGACAAAGCTTTCAAATGCTCCCAAACCTCCAAAAAGGAAGAGAAATGGAAGGCAAAAACAGATCACTCTCTCAGCGAGCTCTGGGAGAACTTGAAGAAAACCAATATTTGCCTCATAGGGATACCCGAAAATGATGAAGCTACTTCACAAGACACAGTCTCTTCTTCATGAGATAATGGAAGAGAACTTTTCAGACATGCCAAGAGATTCTAAAATTCAGGTAGCAGACAGTTTCAGAAATCCAGCATGTCTCAACCTGAATAAGACATCCCCCAGACACATCGTAATCAATTTCACTAAAGTTAATATGAAGGAGAAAATTCTGAAAGCAGCCAGACATAAGAAAACCATAACCTACAAAGGGAAGAACATTGGAATAACTGCAGATCTCTCTGATGAAACCTTTCAAGCTAAAAGAGGGTGATCATTGAGTTTTAATATCCTAAAACAAAATAACTTTCAACCCAGGATCCAGTATCCAGCTAAACTGAATTTCATTTATGATGGAGAGATTAAATACTTTAACGACATCCACATGTTGTAGAAATTTGCTATAACTAAAACAGCTCTCCAGGATATTCTCAGACCTATCTTCCATAATGACCAGTGTAATCCTTCACCACAAAAATAAACTCACTCAGAAACTTTTTATCAAATTCTAACTTCCATAGTTGTGAAAGGATTAAAAATGTCCACCAGACTTTCAGAGGCTTATCAATATTCTGAATTATTGTGAATGGGATAAATTGTCCTCTAAAGAGGCACAGGTTGGCTGACTGGATATAAAAACTCAGGCCAGATATCTCCTGCATACAAGAATCTTATTTTACCTTAAAAGATAAATATAGACTCAAGGTGAAGGGATGATCATCTATACTACATGCAAATGGAAAGCAGAAAAAAGCAGGTGTTGCAATCCTATTTGAAGATCCAATAGGCTTTAAAACAACCAAAATAAGGAAGGATAAGAATTAACACTTCATATTTGTTAAAGGTACTACTCAATATGATGAAATTTCAATTATTAATATTTATGCATCCAAAGAGAATGCACCTCAATTTATGAGAGATACTCTAACAGATATGAGCAAATTGATTACCTCCAGCTCCATAGTAGTTGGAGATTTTAACACCCTTTTAGCAGTGCTGGATAGATCCTCCAAAAAGAAGTTAAGCAAAGAAATTTTAGCTTCTTAAATTAAATTTTTTTTTCAATTTTAAGCTTAACCATTGAACATCTGGATTTAACAGACATCTAAAGAACATTTCATCCAAACAAACCTGAATACACATTCTTCTCATCAGCCCACAGAACATACTTCAAAATTGATCACATCCTAGGTCACAAGTCTAACCTCAGCAAATTTAAAAAAATAGAAATTATTCCTTGCATCTTCTCAGACTATCACAGAATAAAAGTTGAACTCAATAACAAAAAGAATCTACATACTCATACAAAAACATGGAAACTAAATAACCTTATGTTGAAGGATAGATGGTTCATAGACGAGATTAAGATGGAAATTACCAAATTTTTGGAACTAAATGACAAGACACAAATTATCAGAATCTCTGGGGTACTGCAAAGGCAGTCCTAAGAGGGAAATTTATAGCACTGTAAGCCTTCCTTAAGAAAACAGAAAGAGAGGAAGTTAACAACTTAATAGAACATCTTAAGCAACTAGAACAGGAAGAACATTCCAACCCCAAACTGAGCAGTAGAAAAGAAATAGCCAAAATTAGAACAGCATTAAATGAAATTGAAAACAAAAGAATTATACAACAGATCAATAAATCAAAAAGTTGGTTTTTTGAAAAGGTCAATATAATAGATAAACCTTTGGCTAACTTAACCAGGAAAAAAAGAGTAAAATCTATAATTTCAAGAATGAGAAATGGTAAAGACAAAATAACAACAGACCCCTCAGAAATTCAAAAAATCCTTAACAAATATTACAAGAAACTTTACTCTCAGAAATATGAACATCTGAAGGAAATTGACCAATACTTGGAAGCACACCACCTACCAAGACTTAGCCAGAATGAATTGGAAATGTTGAACAGGACTATATTAATTGCTGAAATAGCGTCAAAAATACAAAATCTCCCTAAAAAGAAAAGCCCAGGACCAGAGGCTTAATGTCAGAATTCTACCAAATGTTTAAAGAAGAACTAGTACCTATATTACTAAACCTCTTCCAAAATATAGAAAAAAGCAATACCATCAACACCTTCTATGAAGCAAACATCACCTTGATCCCTAAACCAGGGAAAGACCCAACAAGAAAAGAAAACTATAGACCAATATCACTAATGAATATTGATGCAAAAATATTCAACAAGATCCTAACAAACAGAATCCAACAACACATCAAACAAATTATACATCACTAGCAAGTGGGCTTTATCCCAGTGTCTCAAGGCTGGTTCAATATACGCAAATCTATAAATGTAATTCAGCACATAAGCAAATTAAAAAATGAAGACAATATGGTTCTCTCAATTGATGCAGAAAAAGCTTTTGACAATTTCCAGCATCTCTTCATGATCAGAACCCTTTAAAAAATTGGTATAGAAAGGACATTTCTTAAACTAATAGAGGCCATCTATAGCAAACTCACAGCCAATATTGTATTGAATGGAGTTTAATTGAAATCTTTTCCACTTAGACCAGGAACCAGGCAAGTTTGCTCATTATCTCCTCTGCTCTTCAACATTGTAATGGAAGGTTTAGCCATTGCAGTTAAGGAAGAAAA
This sequence comes from Arctocebus calabarensis, assembly GCA_963573935.1. Lineage (NCBI taxonomy): Eukaryota > Metazoa > Chordata > Mammalia > Primates > Lorisidae > Arctocebus > Arctocebus calabarensis. The sequence goes on from CAUYON010144141.1 coordinate 3,224, forward strand.
GGCTATCAAGGGTATCCACATAGGGTCAGAAGAGATTAAACTTTCACTCTTCATAGATGATATGTTGTATATCTGGAAAACACCAGGGATTCTACCATGAAACTTTTAGAAGAGATCAAGGAATACAGCAATGTCTCAGACTACAAAATAAACACCCATAAATCTGTAGCTTTTATATATACCAATAATAAGCAAGCCAAAAAACAGTCAAGGACTCTATTCCTTCACAGTAGTGCCAAAGAGGTTGAAATATTTGGGAGTCTACCTAAAAAAGGATGTGAAAGATCTCTATAAAGAGAACTATGAAACTTTAAGAAAAGAGAGGGCTGCGCGTGGTGCTCTTGGCCCTGGAGGGCAGAGTCCAGGCGGGCGCAGGCCGAGGGAGGGGGCGCGGCGGCTTTGGAGTCCAGCGCTCCCTCAGACAGAGGATGTGATGCTAGCTGCAGCAGGTCGGGCTGTGGGGCAGGTGGGGATGTGACGGGCGGTGCTCTGGCCTTACCTTCAGTCCTCCGGCCAGCAGGTCTCTGGGTGACCCACACCCAGGCTGCGGCAGAGGAGGCAACACGACCTCCTCACGATTCTGTCTAGTTTAAGGACAAATGTACCCTATAGCTCATGGAAGAAAAAACACAAATCAAGACATTTTGGGGTTCCAAGTTGCCAAAGTATGGAACAAAATCCATAAGAAGTACATTGCAACCAATGCCAAATGGGACACCCGTTAATTTATTAGGAACTTCCAAGAATAGTAATGTCCAGAGTTACATCAAAAATAATGGCTCTGATTGTCTGTTATCCCATTCATTTAATTGGAGAAAAACAAATAAATACCAACTTAGTGCACAAGGTGCTGAAGAGACCAGAAATACTCAGAATTCACCTGATAGACATGCTTCTACTCAAGGAATGTTTCATAAAAATGGGATAAAGAAAGGTTTGAAATGTGTTTCTTTATTCACATCATAGTTAGCAAAGCCATCCACTATGTTTGTGTCATCAACAGAGGAGTTAAATCAAAAGTCATTCTCTGGACCATCTAATTTGGGTAAATTCACCAAAGGCATGTTATTAGGAAGGACTTCATATTCTTCAGTCAGTGCTCCGAAATCACAGTTGAACAAATATTATGGAAACCGATCAGCTGGTATCATGCAAAGGCCCAGAGCAAACTCCAGTGCCACCAGAAGCAGTTCTGGAGAAAGCTTAGCATAATCTCCAGACACTATTAAATCTATTAGTTGTGAAAAAATGGTAAGGTCACAAAGTTTTTCACATTCCATTCAGAATTCATTCCTTCCATCTTCATCTATAACCAGATCACATTCCTTCAATAGAGCTGTAGACCTAACAAAGCCTTATCAGAACCAACAGATATCCATTAGAGTGCCTCTACGGTCAAGTATGCTAACAAGAAATTCCCGACAGTCAGAAGTACTCAATGGGAATGAACATTTGGGGTATGGATTTAATAGGCCTTATGCTGCTGGTGGAAAGAAGTTGGCTTTACCAAATGCCTCAGGTGTAACTTCCACTTTAGGTTACAGGATGGTTCATCCTTCTCTCTTGAAATCTAACCGACCTCCATTTTCTGGGACTATCTCAGTTGACGGAAATAAAAATTCACCTGCTGATACATGTATAGAGGAAGATACTACAGTTTTGGCTAAGGGCAAAGCTGCTAATAAGGACCAAGAACTAATTGAAAATGAAAATTTTAGAACAGAAAATGACCAGACAGTTGAAACATGATGCTAAAATTTGGTACCTGAGTGACGATGTGGATGACATTTCTTTGTCATCTTTGTCATCTTCTGATAAGAATGATTCAAGTGAAGACTTCAGTAATGATTTTACAGATATAGAAGACTCCAACAGAACAAGAATAACTCCAGAAGTAATTTCTCTCAAAGAAGAAGAAAAACATAAAAATGTACCACCACAGGATCTCTTTGATGTTTCCAAGGAAAATGAAAAATCATTCAGTAAAACCAATGAATGGATCAATATAAGTGTCTGACAGGTGTGAATGTACAAAACATCCTTCTGGGAATAACTTAATTTCACCAGATACAGACTACAGAGCTGGTTCTTCACTTGAATTATCTCCCTCTGCTAGCTGTGATGGAATATACATGTGGAATGAAGAAGGCTTGGAAGCTATTGGAAATGTCCATCCGGTTGGGAGCTATGAGTATTCTGAAATGAACAGCATAGACATTCTTAATAATCTTGAATCATGTGGCCTTGAGGATGATGACCTTATGCTTGATGTAGATCTACCCTAGGATAAACCTCTTGAAAATGTGGAGTGTGACAACATGAACCACTTTGACTGACCAGACAGAAATGTTCAGCAGTCTCAGGAAGGATTTTGGAAAAGGCCACCCCAGAGGTAGAGTGGACAGGAACATTACCACCTCAGCCATCCTTATCACTATCATCACCGTGGAAAAAGTGACTTGAGCAGAGGCTCTCCATATAGAGAATCTCCCTTGGGTCATTTTGAAAGCTATGGAGGGACCCCCTTTTTCCAAGCTCAGAAGATGTTTGTAGATATACCAGAAAATACAGTGATACTGGATGAGATGACCCTCTGACACATGGTCCAGGATTGCACTGCTGTAAGAACTCAGTTACTCAAACTGAAACGTCTCTTGCATCAACACGATGGAAGTGATTCACTGCATGATGTTCAAATATCATTGCCATCCAGTCCGGAACCAGAAGATGGTGATCAAATATATAAGAATGAAGATTTATTAAATGAAATAAAACAACTTAAAGAAGAAATAAAGAGAAAAGATAAAAGGATTCAACTATTAGAACATCAACTTGCAACTCAGTATAACAATCACCAAAAATCTAGAGGAAAAATGCACACATGCTGATAAATATACCCAGACACCCTGGAGAAGAATTCCTCCACAAGTACTACAGCCTTCCAGCACCCTTCCCAGACCCACAGACTATGACCAGGGAAAACTAATAAAGCTGCAACCTATTGAGGCCCACAGTGAATGCACTACCTGGGGCGTGAGTCAGGGCATTGCACTTCTGGACGAAAGCTTTACACATGACTTGCAAGAAGAAAGCAACTATGGTTTGGAAGACCAGCCATTTTTGTTAAGCCCAAAATTCACTATGGATGTGACTAAGTGTACATCTTATGAAGGAAACTTGAACACGACTGTGGGTGCTCTAGAGCCTTATCATTTGGCAAATAATCAAGTAAATGACATGCAGTTTGTACCTACTTCCCTTCAGACACCTTCCTAGTCAAGTACAGTGGACCAGGTTAAGAGAGTTGGAAGAAATCAGTCTCTGCAAGTGGGCTATCTGTCTCAGCCCAAGTCCTTGCAGCTTTTAAAACTATCCATCTTGAATTCTTTGGTACCTCCTCCAGTTTCTGAATCATCTCCAAGTAGGACTCCCACTTGTAAGAAGTCACAACATGTAATTCGACAAAACTTCAGCCAACATCTAGTCAAACAAATCTTGCAAATAATCCGAATCCAAAAGCATCGAAGCTCCGTCCTCCTTCAGGCTCTTTCAAAAAAATAAATAAATAAATAAAATAAACAGCCCCCAACTCGAGCCTCAAAGCTTCCAGGCCAAGACAAGTATCCCAAGGTCACTAACACAATGAAAAGAAATCATACAGAGTTCAAATGGCAGTTGGATTTTTGGGGACTGTTTGCCCTCTAATCGATATTCTAATCTTCCTAAACCAAAGATACATTAAGTATGAGGCCATCACCTGCCAATTGGTTTTTAAAAAACTATTCTGTAGTAGCTTTATGTGCAGTTTGCTACAAAGGTGGAGGTTCCATGAAAAGCCTGCAAATCTTAAAATTAAAATGTGGAAGCTTCTAAAAACAAAAAAAAGAAACTTTAAGAAAATAAATAGCTGAAGATGTTAACAAATGGAAAAACATACCATGCTCAAGGCTGGGAAGAATCAACATTGTTAAAATGTCTATACTACCCAAAGCAATATATAATTTTAATGCAATTCCTATATTAAAGCTCCATTGTCATATTTTAAAGATCTCGAAAAAAATATTACTTTGTTTTGTATGGAATAAGAAAAAACCTTGAATGGCCAAGACATTACACAGAAATAAAAACAAAGCAGGAGTAATCATGCTACCAGACCTGAGACTGCACTATAAATTGATAGTGATCAAACAGCATGGTACTGGCAGGAAAACAGAGAGGTAAATGTTTGGAACAGAATAGAGAACCAAGAGATCAATCAGCCTACTTACCGTTACTTGATCTTTGACAAGCCAATTGAAAACATTCAGTGGTATAAAGACTCCCTATTTAACAAATGGTGTTGGGTGAACTGGCTAGTGACCTGTTGAAGACTGAAATTGGACCCACACCTTTCACCAGTAACTAAGATAGACTCTCACTGGATTAAAGTTTTAAACTTAACACATGAAACTATAAAAATACTAGAAGAAAGTGCATGGAAACTCTTGAAGGAATTGGCTTGAGTGAATATTTTATGAGAAGGACTACCCAGGCACTTTAAGCAGTATCAAAAATACACTCCTGGGACCTGATCAAACTGTAAAGCTTCTGTACAGCCAAGAACATAGTAAGTATAACAAGCAGACAACCCTCAGAATGGGAAAAAATATTTGCAGGTTACACCTTCAACAAAGGTTTAATAACCAGAATCCATGGAGAACTCAAATGTATTAGCAAGAAAAGAACAAGTGATCCCATCTCAGGATAGACAAAGGACTTGAAGAGAAACTTCTCTGAAGAAGACAGGTGCATGGCCTTCAGACACATGAAAAAATGCTCACCATCCTTAATCATCAGAGAAATGCAAATCAAAACTAATTTGAGATATCACCAAATTCCAGTAAGATTAGCCCACATAACAAAACCCCCAACCCAGAGATGTTGGCATGGATGTGGAGAAAAGGAAGCACTTCTACAATGCTGATGGGGATGCAGACTAATATGTTCCTTTTGGAAGGAAATTTGGAGAATACTTAGAGATCTAAAAATAGACCTGCCATTTGATCCTAAAATTCCTTTACTAGGTATATACCCAGAAGACCAAAAATCACATTATAACAAAGACGTCTGTACCAGAATGTTCATTGCAGCCCAATTCATAATTGCTAAGTCATGGAAGAAGCCCAAGTGCCAATTAACCCACTAATGGATTAATCAATTGTGGTACATGTATACCATGGAATATTACGCAGCCTTAAAGAAAGATGGAGATTTTACCTCTTTCATGTTTACGTGGATGGAGCTGGAACATATTCTACTTAGCAAAGTATCTCAAGAATGAAAGAAAATTACCCAATGTACTGATCCCTTCTATGAAGCTAATTTATAGCTTTCATATGAAGGCTATAACCCAAATATAGCACAAGAATATGGGGAAAGGGGCACGGGAGAGGAGGGGAGGGGTGAAGGAGGGTAATTGGTGGGGCCACACCTACGGTGCATCTTAGAAGGGTACAGGCGAACCTTACTAAATGCAGAATACAAATATCTTTATACAATAACTAAAAAAATGCTATGAAGGATATGTTAATCAGTTTGATGAAAATAGTTCAGATTGTATATGAAACAAGCACATTGTACCCTTTGATTGCACTAATGTACACAGCTATGATTTAATAATAAACATAATAATAATAATAAAAAGAGATCATATCTTCAGCAAAGTGTGATAGTTTAATCTTGTCTTTTCCCATTTTTGACCCTCTCGATTTTCTTCTCCTGTCCAACTGATCTGAAGAAAATTTTCGGTACTATGGTGGTTAAAAGTGATGGAAGAGGGAAACCTTATCTGGTTCCAGTTCTAAATATGAATTCTTTCAATTTGTCCCCATTCAGTATCATGTTTCCTGTAGAGTTGTCATATATAGTGTTTATAATTTTGAGAAATGCTCCATCTATACTAATTTTATTGAGCATTCTTATCCTAAGAGGGTGTTGAATTGTTTTCCTTCATCAATTATTAGGATCATAAGTTCTTTGTTTTTGCATCTATGTAGTGAATTACATTTATAGATTTGCATATGTTGAACCATCATTGCATTTCTGTCATGAAACCCACTTGTTCATGGTGAATTACTATTTTTTTGACCTTCTACTGAATTTTATTTGCTAAAATGTTATTGATAATTTTTGCATTCATATTTATAAGGGTTATTGGTTTGTTATTTTTTAGTTGTGCCCTTTCCTGACTTTGGTACCAAGGTGATATTGGCTTTATAGAACAAGTTACACAGAGTTGCTTCTTTGTCAATGTTGAGAAGTAATTTCTGGGCTCAGCACCTGTGGCTCAAACGGCTAAGGCCAGCCATGTACACCTGAGCTGGTAGGTTCAAATCCAGCCTGGGCCTGCCAAACAACAATGATGGTTGCAACAAAAAAGTGGTTGGGTGTTGTGGTGGGCTCCTGTAGTCCCAGCCACTTGAGAGGCGGAGGCAGGAGACTCGCTTGAGCACAAGAATTGGAGGTTGCTGTGAGCTGGGATGCCACAGCACTCTATCCAGGGTGATAGCTTGAGACTCTGACTCAAAAAAAAAAAAAAAAAAAGAAGAAGAAGAAGTAATTTTGCAGTATGGATACAAGATCTTCTTTGTAGGTTTGGTAAAATGTGAGTGTGAAACTGTGTGGTCCAGGACATTTATTTTTTGGCATATTTTTATTGTTGCTTTGATTTGGGTAGTTGTTATTCAACTGCTGAGAAATTTCAAGTCTTCCTAATTGAGCCTAGGGAGAAGGGTACTGGTACTGAGTTGCCCATGTGTTGCTCTAGTGCGTTTCCAAAAATATGTTTATATCTTCCATTTTTTTTAAAGTTTGCAAACATAGAGATTTCTATATTACTCTGAGATGATATTTTGATATTTCCATGCTATTAGTTATAGCTTCCTCTTTTTTGTTTTTGATCAAGTTTATTAGGGTCCTTTCTCTTATGTTCTGATTAATCTAGATAGAGGCTTGTCAATTTTGTTTATCTTGTCAAAGAACCAACTTTTTTATTCATTAATCTTCTGTATAGTTCTTTAGTTCTACATTTAATTGAGTTCTCCTCTGGTTATTAATTTTCCTCTGCTGGGTTTGAGATTGGTTTGCTCTTCCATTTTTCAGTTCTGTGACATAATTCATTAGATTGTTTATTTGTGATATTTTTGTCTTCTGGATGTGGGCATTTGAGGCTATGAGTTTTCCTGTCAGGAATATTTTTTGCTTTATCATACAAATATTGATATACTGTGACTACACTATTATTTAGTTCTAATCTTTTTATTTACATAACTTACTGTGTTTTTGGTTGTGCAGAAAATTTTTAGTTTTATCAGATCCCAGTAATGTATTTTTGGTGTTGCTTCAATTGCCTGGGGGGATTTTCTCATAAAATATTCGCCCAGGCCAATTTCTTCAAATGTCTTCCCTGCACTTTCTTCTGGTATTTGTATAGTTTCATTTCTTAAGTTTAAATCTTTAATCCCATGAGAGTCTGTCTTAGTTAATGGAGAAAGATGTGGGCCCAGTTTCAGTCTTCTACAGATTGCCAGCCTTTTCACCCAGAACCATTTGTTAAATAGGAAATCTTTTCACCATTGAATGTTTTTAATTTGCTTATTGAAGATCAAATAATTGTAAGTAGCTAGATTCTTTCTTGGTTCTCTATTCTGTTCCATATATCTACCTCTCCCTTTTTGTGCCAGTACCATGTATTTTTGATCACTGTAGATTTATAGTATAATCTGAGGTCTGGTTGCATGATTTCTCGTGCTTTGTTTTTATTTCTGACTAATGTCTTGGCTATTTAAGGTTTTTTTATGATTCCATATAAAACACATATTTTTTCTAGATCTTTAAAGTATGACAGTGGAGCCTTAATAGGGATTATATTAAAATTGTATATTGCTTTGGGTACTATGTACATTTTAACAATGTTGATTTTTCCCAGCCATGAGCATGGTCTGTTTTTCCATTTGCTAATATCTTCAGCTCTTTCTTTTCTTATAGTTTCCTAGTTCTCTTTATAGAGATCTTTCACGTCCTTTATTAGGTAAACTCACAAATATTTCATCTTCTTTGGCACTACTGTGAAAGAAATAGAGTCCTTGACTGTTTTTTCAGCTTGAGTATTGTTGGTATATGTAAAGGCTACAGATTTATGAGTGTTGATTTTGTAACCTGTGACACTGCTATATTCCTTGATCACTTTTATGAGTTTTGTAGTAGAATCCCTGGTGTTTTCAAGATATACAGTTATATCATCTGTGAAGAGTGAAAGTTTGATCTCCTCTGACCGTGTATGGATACACTTGATCCTTTTTTTCTTGCCTAATTGAGATGGATAAGACTTCCAATGATGGCTTCACATCAGAATTCTGCCAAATCTTTAAAAATGAACTAGTACTTATATTACTTAACCTTTTTCCAAAATATAGAAAAAGAATGAATACCACCCAACACATTCTATGAAGCAAACATTACCTTGATCCCAAAACCAGGAAAAGACCCAGCAAGAAAAGAAAATTATAGACTCATATCACTAATGAATACTGATGCAAAAATATTCAACATGATCCTAGCAAACAGAATCCCACAACATATCAAACAAATTTTACATCTTTTGAATGAGTGGGTTTTAATCCCAGGGTCTCAAGGCTGTTTCAATATAAGTAAATCTATAAATATAATTCATAACATAAACAAAATATAAAACAAAGACCATATGATTCTCTCAATTGAGGCAGAAAAAGCTTTTGATAATGTCCAGCATCCTTTCATGATCAGAACACTTAAGAAAATTGGTATATAAGGGACATTTCTTAAACTGATAGAGGTCATCTATAGCAAATCCACAGCCAATATCGTATTGAATGGAGTTAAATTGAAATCATTTCCACTCAGGCAGGAACCAGGCAATGTTGCCCATTGTCTCCACTGCTTTTCAACATTGTATTTCCTTCTCTTATCTGATTTTTCTGGCTAGTGTTACTGGAATTTATTTCTTCAATAGATCCTTGGTCTCAGGGATTCGAAGAATGAACCCAGAGACCACAGGTCAGTGGAAAGATAAGATTTATTAGTGAAAGATAAATACATAAAAATACCAGAGATCCTGCAAATGGAAAGGCCCAAGTCAGAAAATCTCTGCCTGAGTTCTTTGTCTGGAGGTATATATAGCCTAACAAACGAATGGTTACAATAACTTACACTTGGGTAAGTAGAATGAACATTAATGAGTGAATACAGTCCTTTCCCCTTCAGGGCAAGGTGAATAAAACATTCCCTTCATGAAATTGCCCAGGCCTAGAAAACTTACATGAAATTTTCCAGGCCTAGGAAATGGAGGGTCAAAATTTTCATCTCTAGATGGGAGAAACCCTGTACCACATTCAGGCCTGTGAAATGCTCAGTGGGGAGTAGCACATCCAGAGGAGGGCTCTCTAACTATATGGGTGGTTCCAGAGTTGAGGCAAGCAGAAGTTTGTGCTGAGCTGTGGTGTCCTTCAACTAACTAGGGACGCTTAGGCTTCAGTCACTCTCATCTCTCTCTGCTGTACTTAGTTATCTAACCATCACCTTCTCAGATAGCCCTCAACCAACATCCCTCAGGCGGTGACGCGGAAGGCAAGGCAGCTAGCTGCCCTGGGTTGTGTGGTGAGGCTTAAGCTGCGGTGCCACCAGTCATTTATCACTAGGACTTCCAATACTTTGTTAAGTAGGAATCCTGAAATTCAGCATCCTTGTCTTAGTCTGGTTTTCAGGGGAAATGCTTTAGACTTTCCCATTCAGTAAGGTGTTAGCCATCAATTTGTCATGTATAGCTTTTATTATATTGAGGTATGGTTCTTCTATAATTTGATTGGTTGAAGGTCTATATCATGATATCATGAAGAGATGTTGAACTTTACCAAATAATTTTTCTACATCATGGAAATAAGCATATGGTTTTTGGTTTTTTTTGTTTTTTAACCTTTTAAAATTAAATCATAACTATGTACATTAATGCATTTATGTGGTACAATGAGCTGATTTGATATACAATGTGGAAAGCTTACAACAAACTGGTTAACGTAACTATCACCTCACTTTCATTCCCTCATTTAATCCTTTCATTCTCCTTATTTCCTGACTTATCTCAGGTCTTAGAATATTTTTATTTATTTATTTATTTTGCATTGTTTGGGATGCATTGAAGATACACAGAACCAGGTTACATTCATTGCTTTTGTTAGATAAGGACCCTCTTATAATTCTGTCCCTCCCTCAAAAGGTGTACCACATCCCTTGTCCCCCAACCCCGTCCCTCCTTCCCTTTGTCAGCTCTCCCCATCCTCCACCCCTCACCACATACTAGGACCTTAATTGTCCTCATATCAGAATTGAGTACATAGGGTTCTTATTTCTCCTTTCTTTTGATGCTTTTACTAAGAATACTGCGTTCCACATACATCCAGGTTAATACAAAAGATGTAAAGTCTCCATCTTTTTTAGTGGCTAAATAGTATTCCATGGTATACATATACCACAGCTTGTTAAGCCATTCCTGGATTGGTGGGTATTAAGGCTGTTTCCACATTTTGTCAATTGTAAATTGATAAATATTCTACTGAAAGCATCCCTGTGGTAAATGGATTTTTTTGTTTACTTTCTGGATAGATGCCCAGCAATGGGATTGCAGGATCAAATGTGAGATGTAGCTTGAGTTCTTTGAGAGATCACCATACTGCCTTCCAAAAAGGTTGTATTAGTTTGCAGCCCCACCAGCAGTATAAAAGTGTTTCCTTCTCTCCACATCTAGGCCAGCATCCGCAGTTTTGATACTTTTTGATGTGGGCCATTCTCACTGGGGTTAGATGATATCTCAGGGTGTTTTTGATTTGCATTTCTCTAGTAATTAGGGTACTGAGCATTTTTTCATATGTTTGTTAGCCATTTGTCTGTCTTCTTTAGAGAAGGTTTTATTCATCTCTATTGCCCAGTGATCTGGAGGGATTGTTGGCTCTTTTTATGCACATTAATTTGAGTTCTCTATAGATCCTAGTTATCAAGCTTTTGTCTGATTCAAAATATGCAAATATACTTTTCAAATGTGTAGGTTGTCTCTTTGCTTTGGTTGTTGTTGTTATATCCAAAGCAAGTGGAATAGAGAAATGCCAACACCCTGAATCCAAATTAGGGTCCTTTATTGATCAGCCATGTTGATGGTGGGCTGGCATCCCAAAATCTCTTGATGTCTAGAAGCAGGGGTGGAAACCTTTTATAAAGAGCTTTTGGTAGAGTAAAGGGAATCCTTAATGTAAACAAAATTTGACAAGAGCCAACACCTTGTAAGGAGAGTCCTTATAAGGGGAAACTGGACTTTTGCAGTTATTACTAAATTCTTTCATCTGAGTTTCCTGTTTTAAAGGGGAAGTGTTGAAAGAACTTAGCAAGATAGAGTTGAGGCATAACATTCTCCCCTGGTCCTATGTGTCATTCAAACCCTTGACTCTTTGAGTCCCACTTGCCTACTCCTACATAATATAGGGGTTGGGGTTGTAGACATAAAACAAACAAGCAAAAGTCAAATATAGTTAAGTTACATTTAAAGATGATGCATACCATTTAACATACTTAACAGGATAGAAAGCAAAGGTGTTAAAGTGAGGCCTTCAGTTGTGTGAGTCACCCCACTGGTCTTAGGGAGCTCCTGGGTAGCACAATTAAGCATATTGAGCCAGCATGCACAGATAACAAATCAAGGTTTTAACAGTCTTAGCTTGAGAGGGGTTTCACTTGGGACTGCCATCCAGTGGGCTTCACTGTTTTCTTTGGTCTTCTTCGCCAGGTTTGGTGTATGCAGACCAGGCTATTTTTTGTTGGAAGATATTTTATTGTTTCTGTAATCTCAGTGCTTGAAGTTGGTCTGTTCA
>CAUYON010144142.1:0-16301 GCA_963573935.1 Arctocebus calabarensis
TTGAGACAGAGCCTCAAGCTGTTACCTGGATAGAGTGCTGTGGCATCACAGCTCACAGCAACCTCCAAATCCTGGGCTCAAGTGAGTCTCTTGCCTCTGTCTCCCAAGTAGCCGGGACTACAGGCGCCCACCACAACGCCCAGCCAGTTTTTTTTTTTTTGGTTGCAGCCGTCATTGGCAGTCCCGGGCTGGATTCGAACCCGCCAACTCAGGTGTACGTGGCTGGTGCCTTAGCCTGTTGAGCCACAGGCGCCGAGCCTGGAAGCGTATTTCTAAACTTCAAGGTCATGGCATATAACTTTCAAGCTACTATGTAAGAAAGAAAATAGGTAGATACTCTGTTCCCTCGTTTTTTGCATTCTATAACTTGGAGCCGAGAGTAACAAAGAGATGATTACTAGGAAATAAAACATCCATAAAAGGTGTCCCTCTTTAGAACCTAGGACAATTCTTTTAGTGAAATAGTAGGTCAGTTAACTTTAGATAGGCTCTGAGAAAAATCTCATTGCCTTTGTTACACAGACAAAATCAAAGCCTGTGGCACACAATGAGAATATTTCAGAGGAAGGATAGTAATGAAGTGATTTTTTTTGGTACTCAAAAGCAGAAAGATTAAAATTATTTTCTTTCTCCTGCGCCAGAATAAAATGTAAGGAAGATTCCCTTATAAACACTAAGCCCAAGAGCCTTACTCGGTTGTTTTCCTTACCATTTCCCAGCTTTAAATTTTTCCCAATCCACCACTTCTTTCCTTCTTCCAGAAAGTTCCTGAGGAGGACTTAGACTTCCTTGTTCCAAACATGAGCAAGGTGTCCTCCCTGGGAACGGCAGTGATTTTCTGCTTTCTCAAAGCTGCAGTTGAATCTATTAAGCTGGTAACAGTGATTTTTCTTATGTAGCTCTGGCCTGTTTATACTTCCTAGGATGATACTTGTTCTGATGTATAACCAAAGCCAGGGGCTTCCTCTGAAGAACATCTCTGTGAACTGTGAACAAGAAGAAGTGGGGATTCAGCAGCTGCCTGGGCCTTTAAATATGTATCTTAGTGGCTTTGTCTTATTAGTATTACTCTTATGAACTGGGAACATGTATCCAGAGGACAAGAGGTTTTGTTTTGTTTTGTGGACTCAGGTGCAGTTTTTATAAGCTGAAAACAAATGGCAGAGGTTAACCAAGCAATGTGCCTTTACAACTGGGCCATCACCACCTGTGTCTACATAACTGGTTATGCCATTAGTAAATCAATATGTATCATAAAGCTAAATTTAAGCTTCCCAGGAGTAGAGGATAATGAACATCTCAGTCAAGTTTTAGTGTTGTTATGAATTGATAAACGTAAGTTTTTGTTTTTTAAAAAAGAAAACTATTCTTACAGACCTCCAGGCTAGATTTTTTTATTTTTGGAGACCAAGTCTCACTCAGTTGCTCTGGGTAGAGTGCCGCAGCATCAAAGCTCACAGCAAAATCTCTTGGGCTCAAGTAATAGTCTTGTCTCTGCCTCTCAAGTAGCTGGGACTACAGGAGCCTGTCACAGCAGCTGGCTTTTTCTTTTCTATTTTTAGTAGAGACGGGTCTCGCTTTTACTTAGGCTGGTCTAGGGCTCCTGAGCTCAAGCAATCCACCTGCCTCAGCCTCCCAAAGCGCTAGAATTATAGGTGTGAGCCATCATGCCAGGTCTAGGATAGATTTTTTTTAGTAGTGACAAAGTCTTACTCTATCGCCCTCGGTAGAGTGCCGTGGTGTCACACAGCTCACAGCAACCTCCAACTCCTGGTCTTAGGCGATTCTCTTGCCTCAGCCTCCCAAGTAGCTGGGACTACAGGCGCCCACCACAATGTCTGGCTATTTTTTTGTTGCAGTTTGGCTGGGACAAGGTTTGAACCTGCCACCCTTAGGATATGGGGCTGGCGCCCTACCCACTGAACCACAGGCGCTACCCAGGGTAGATTTTTAAAAATAAAATTTATTGCATATATTTAAGATATACAAAATGTTACAAGATACATTATATAGATAGAAGATTACTACAGTAAACCTAATTAACATATCTATCATCTCACCTGGTTACCCAGGAGCAGTTAAAATCTCATTTAGCACAAACCTCATCTATAGTACAATTTTATTGCCTACAGTCTTCTTTTTATTTATTATTTATTTATGTATTTATGTATTTATTTATTTATTGAGACAGAGCCTCAAGCTGTCACCCTGGAGACAGTGCTGTGGCATCACAGCTCACAGCAACCTCCAATTCCTAGACTCAAGCGAATCTCCTGCCTTTGCCTCCCAAGTAGCTGGGACTATAGGCGCTTTAACACCACAACACCGGGCCATTTTTGGTTGCAGCCTAGGCTGGATTCGAACCCGCCAGCTCAGGTGTATGTGGCTGGCGCCTTAGCCCGTTGAGCCACAGGCGCCGAGCCCTGTATCACTAATTTTATAACCCATTCATTTAGCACTTATCACATGCTGTTTTTCATATCCTGGATCTACATAATTTCCAATTTCCTTTCTAGGTAGATGAAAGGGCCCAAGAATCCTGGGGCAAGCTAGGTTTCCTGGGCACACAGAACAGGCAAGTTAGGCTAGCTGCCAAAATCAAGACCAGCAAGAAATATAAACTCCAAAGAAGTAAAGAGAGATTAAAAGTAGAGGTGGACAGTTTCGTTTTGGGGGAAGGGGAGGGGAAGAAGGAGGGGGCAAGTAACGGGTAAAACGAACAATACTTGGGCTACGAGAACATTTACAACTCTGACTCATGCATTACAAAAGCAATCCATGTAACCAAAAACATTTGTACCCTTTTGACATTAAATGCATTAATTAATAATTTTTTTAAAAAGAAGTGGAGTTAAAAGAGACATTATTGGTAGCTGGATACAAGTGGATCTCAAATTTTTTTTTTTTTGGAGACAGAGTCTTGCCTCATTGCCCTTGGTAGAGTGCCGTAGTGTCACAGCTCACAGCAACCTCTAACTCTTGGGCTCAAGCAATTCTCCTGCCTCAGCCTCCCAAGCAGCTGGGACTACAGGCACCCACCACAACATCTGGCTATTTTTTGTTGCAGTTGTCATTGTTGGTTAGCTGGCCCAGGCCAGGTTCAAACCTGCCAACTTCAGTGTAGGTGGCTGGCGCCACTGTGCTATGGGTGCCAAGCCGGATCTCAAACTCTTAAAATAATAATAATATTGGTTCACTGTCCCTTCCCAATTGGCCAGAGTAAGGCTGTAAAAAGGGCAGATCCTGGGATTTTACTAAATGGAGAAATAAACTGATGTAATTATAAACTGACATATTTTTAAAGCAGTAATTTCACTTGGGATTGATCCTTCATGAATGTTTGAAAAGGTTTCTGTGTAGCAATGTTCACTCCAGGATTGTTAATAAATTACCTCAGATGACAATTTATAAGAAAACATTAACCAGTGGTATATCCACATAATAAAATCTAGCTGCAGAAAAATAGTAAAGGCAAAGGAAAGATGAACAAAGTAATAGTAAAATTCAATCATCAGTGAAGTATATATAGGTTCACTCCTCTTGTGGAAGAAAATTATTTATATTTTTTTTATTTTTTTATTTTTTGTTTTTTTGTTTTTTTTTTTTTGAGACAGAGCCTCAAGCTGTGACCCTGGATAGAGTGCTGTGGCATCACAGCTCACAGCAACCTCCAATTCCTGGGCTCAAGCAAGTCTCCTGCCTCCGCCTCCCAAGTAGCTGGGACTACAGGCGCCCACCACAACGCCCGACCATTTTTTGGTTGCAGCCATCATTGTTGTTTGGCGGACCCGGGCTGAATTCGAACCCGCCAGCTCAGGTGTATGTGGCTGGCACTTTAGCCTGTTGAGCCACAGGCGCTGAGCCTCAACCTTTCTTTTTAAGAGCAGAAGCTAAAATCCCCATGTGGAAGATGCCCTCCCTAGAAGGGAAGTATCATTTTTATTATCAAGGGCAGGAAGCTGAAGCTGAAAGAAACGTGTGCAATGTGTTAAACAAACCCTTCTCACTTTGCAGCACTTCCCCAGCCAGTGTCTCCCAGGCTGGCAGGCTCCCATTGCCGTGGTGTGGGGGCTGCTGTGGTCAGGTGCCCCTGCCCCTTCTCAGGGGCACTCAGGGCTGTCCTAGCATAAGGCAGCCCACTTACTTTGGCCTTTGTGGCTGAGTACCAGGGATGGTGGCCACAGTGGAACCAAAGCAGGGCTGGGCTAGGCTGGGGGCAGAGGGTCAGGTGACCCAGCCCAGGTTTTCTCTTTCACAGGGTGGGGGCAGCAACAGGGAAAAATGGGCCCCAGGGACATGTGCCAACAGCCCTCTATCCGCCTTGTCTTGGTAGCTGTCTAGAGTGCCCTGTGGGCAGCGCCACTCATGCGTCCTCAGCTAGCTCCTCTGAGGGTCTTGACACTTATTCCACAGGGCAGGTCTGCTGTCCCCGCTGCTTATGAATCCTGTGGCCACTCTCCATCCTGGTTCTTCTCCTCTCTGCCCAGTCCCAGACAGCCCCATGCTATCTTTGAGCCTTCCTCAGAAGCCCTTGCTTGTTTCTAGAAGTCCCCAAGAAGAGAACGCGAAACATGTGTGTGTGTTTATTTCAAGGCATGGAGCATAGACATGTCCCCAAATTGGACGGACAGGGGAAGACAAAGACACGGGTACAAAAACTGGAATACAGAACGACCAGTTAACAGCTCAGATGGCACCGCACACCATAGTTTAAGGCTCCATATGTGTGTATATGTGTAGACGCTTCACACAAAGACACGCGCACACACGCAGAGTGGCAGCGACACAGGGACTGAGGCCAGATGCCAGAGGCCGACCACTGCTCGTGGCCTGCCGAGAATATTGCAGTTACATTTATTACAAAAGTGTAAAGTGGTTAGACTGTGTGTCGGTCTGAGCAAAGTGGCAAATTTGAGCTTCCCCAGCCCAGGGACACAGGGCCAGCTCAACTAGGGCCCTGTGCCCTCCACACACATCTGTGCTCACATCCACCTCCACCCGGGCCTGCACGCAGGCCAGCCAGGCCAGGAGGTTCCAGAACCTACCATTCTGGGCTCCCACTCAAACAGCACATAGAGGAATGAAAACCAACATGTCCTCCCTAGAGCAGCCTGGCCTGTCCCTGGAGCCCCGCAGGGTGACCCTGGCAATGTGGTTAGGGTGGCAGGAAGGCAGGCCTGTACCTCAGTGTGCAGGAGCCCTGGGGACTCCTGGGCCTGCTTGGAGCTCCCAGATCCCCTCTTGAAACCTTCCCCTCATGGCTCTTGGGGTGTGATCGTCCAAAGCCTGGGCAGGCCCTCCTGCCTCAGAATCCATTGATCCCACATGGCAAATAGAGGCTGGACTGGGAATGACAAGGCGAGATGACCAGGAGCATGTCGCACAATGGAAGCTGCATTTGGCTTTAGAGTTAAGGCCGGTGTGGGGGGAGAACCCTGGGGGAGAGGCCAGTGGCCCTGAAGACGGGCCCCGGCATGCCCGGCTGCAGCATCCCTGTGGCCCCCAGGTCCTTGCTGTGGCCCCCTGCTCCTTGGGCCCCTGTCACAGTAGCTGTGCTTGCTGGGCCCCTCCACCTCCATGCTTAAAGTGCCGGGTGCTGGGAGGGCGTGTCAGCCTGGCAGGAGCACCGCAGGAGACACCCACGCCGCCCCACAGGCTCTTATTTGAGGATATAGTTAATAAATAGCTGACAGGCCAGGAACACGCAGAGCAGGAACCAGGATCGAGGGCCCTGCAGCAGGCCCGAGGCCGGCCCCTGTGCAGTCCGTGCCGTGGAGCCCAGCATGGCCGAGAGGTGTCTGCAATGACAAGGGTAGCTTGTGGGGGCCAAGTGGGGGCAAGTGCTGACTCGGTGCTGGGTGCAGAGCAGAGTAGGGTCAAGAGAACATGTCTCCCAAAAGCCTATTGGCTTGTACCCACCTGAGCCACAGGGCACAGCTCTTGGGCATTCCACTAGCACCCTCCTCCCAGCATTCCTGGGATCTATTCTGCATGGGTGCAGGGCCAGCACCCAGGCTGCCACAGTAGTGAGCCCAGGCTGCCGCCTGCCTTCACACGCCTCAGGGTCTCTCTTGAGGCTATCCCCAGGCCCACGCTGGGACCAGCACCTTCCTCTAGGTTCCTTGAAGTCTCAGGACCACTGTCTGCGGAGCACTGCACACTCGCTCTGTTCAAATGCAACATCTGTGCCACCCCCACACCTCGCTCCCCATGCAGGGCCCCCTCCCTAAGGTTCTGGCTCCAGTGACAACCCAGGCCACAGCTGCCAGGCCTCCCTCGGCCCCCACCCTGGTGCCAGGCCCACCTGTGCAGCTCCTGCTGGGCCTCACGGATGGAGAGGACGGCCTCGTGAAGGGCCTCCAGTTGCCGTGCTGCCTGCCTGCACCGAGGGCACGGGCTCCCACTGCCTGGGTTGGCCCGGGGGGGTGAGGGCACACAGGAGGGGAGGGGAGAAGCAAGGGTGAACTGCAGGCTCCAGGGGGCTGGCAAACGGGTCCCAGAGTCTGCCCAGTTCAGTCCCCACCCTAGTTCATAGGAAACCTGTGGGACCAAGCTAGAGGCCTCGAGAAATGAGGGCGGGGGCATTGACAGGTGTTTCTGGAGGGAATCCCAGGCTCAGCTGGCCCCTGACTAGCCCTGGGAGACAGAAGTAGCCCAGGCATGGCCCATTCCTATGTAGGCAGGGACAGAGGCAAGGACAAAGTCAGGGAGACACAAGCTGTCCAGTGAGAGCGGAGGGGCAGACAGGTGGGCAGGACCACAGGGGCAGGGGCAGGTAGACACCACCCAGGCTGCCTCACACAGACCCCACCAGCTGAGGGAGGCCGGGCCTGGGCCCAGCTCCTTTCTTCCCTGCCTTCACCATGTCCTCATCACCCTCTGGGCTGCCCCCAGACTCTGAGAGGGCAGAGTCTGTTAGGATGGTCAGTGGGGCCAGAGGAGTCCTTGCCTGGAAGACTGACCCTACCCCCCCAAAGGTGCCTCTCTGGCCTTTCCCATCTTGGCAGAAGGGCTGAGGATGTGGTACACCCTCCTGTCAGGTCAGAGTCCAAGGTGCCCACCACACAGGGCTCAGAGCCAGGCCCAAGGAGGACTCACCTGGAACAAAGCTCCCATTCTGGTCCTCGTCTGAGAGCTCTGGGCAGGATTCAGGTGTAGAGCCACTACTCTCAGTGACCTGGCTATGGCCGGAGGGCTGGTCACTGGCCTTGCGGAATCGTCGGTCTGGGCCAGATCTCTGCAGAGAGATGGAGCTACTGTGGCTGGCAGCCCCCTAGCCTCGCTGGGCCCCCAGGGACATGGTGGCACGCCCACACGAGGACAGCGCAAGAGAAGGCCACAGTCGGAGGGTGAAGCTGCTCGCTGGGGAGCTGACCAGGTCGGTGTGAGTCTTGGCCTTGGGTCCTCTGGGCCTGTTTCCCTAGGTAACGAGGGGCTGCTGACTGCTCCACAGGGCAAGGGCCTGCAAGGCAGTGTGGACAGGCCTTTCCTGTGCCTGTCATGGTCATATGCTCAACAAATACAGGGATAATGCCATGAGGGCCCTCGGTGGTCATAGCTCATACCACTGTATGAACTGGAAGGTTCCACAGGAACTTGGGACAGCTAGGGCTTCCCCCACACTAAGGGGTCATCTCTGGAAGGAGCCCCCAGCTCAGTCAGCACCAGGAGTAAGGCGCTAGGAGTATAGGTGTGGCCAAGGTGAAGCTCATCCATTCAGCAGTAACTCGAGTACACAAGAACCACAGACACAAACTGACCCTCAGGGGTTAGGGCAGCAGCAGCAGAATTGGACTGTGACCCCCCACAAATCCCATGGCACCACAGGGACCCAGGTGTCTCTCACAACCTAACTCTTGGCTAAGGCTGCACCCTCCATGTTCCTCCCTGGGGACCTCCTGCCTACCCTCCCACCCTTTCCCGCCCAAGATCTGTACAAAGGCTGGTTTTTCCTCTCCCTGCCGGGCAGGGCCCAAGGCTCAATCTCCTCAGCAGTAGGATGGGCTAATGTGGCTACCAAGTTGGAGGAGAGTGACTCTGGGGGCAATGGGCCAGCAGCCAGGAGTGCCTGGCTCAGGACCCCACGCACTAGGTGACAGGAACCAGGCATCCTGTAACCCTAGGGGTCTCGGTGAGCAGGGAGGGGGAGAAGGAGGGCCTGGGGCCCAGGGAGGGGAGGTGGCTGGCATGGTTGTGGGTAGTGCCACAACCCTGCAGCTGAGAACAGGCTGGGCCAGGGTGCTGACCTCATGCCTGGGCCCCGGGCTGCCCTGGAATGGGGTCTGGCAGGCCATATCCTCCTGCTGCAGGGTCTGCAGAATCCCATCTTGTTCAAACTGGGCGATGTCCTTCTCGGGGTCCCAGGGGCTGCGGCTGGAGGGTCCAGAGGGCATATATCAGTAGAGGCAGAGGTCCTGGGGGGAGGGGGCTGTCCCAGCCAGCCCTCAGCCTCATGGCAGTGGCTGGAGCCCCAGGACAGAGACCACTGCCCACCTGCCCTGGGCAGGGCCTGTAGTAGGGCTGGTGGGGGGCTGCTTGACCCTCCCTCTCCCTCGCTAGCTCCTACGGGGCATGGGCACAGTGTGGGCAGGGAAGCCCCCTGAAGCCCTCCCCAGCTGGATAAGCCCAGCCCCACCTCCAGGGCCCCCAGGGCCACTGTCTGCCCACACTAACTTCTCGTATCTGTAGTGCCACTCCCTAGTGACAGGGTCCATGTGGAACAGCTCTGGCTTCCAGGGAGTGACGCTCTGCTGGAGCACCCGGGTCCGCTGCCGCTGTGCCTCTTCTAGCACAAACTTCTCCTGTGTGGCCTTGTGCTGGTCACCTTCATTGATGGCCCTGGTGACATGCTGCCAGAGCCTGTAGGCCCCCAGACCCACCCTGAGCTGGGGACTCAGGCAGCCCCGACTCCTAGGCTGCTTGGACAGAGGGCCCCTTGGCCCTGGATGGAGGCTCCGAGCGACCTCTGCCTGACTGTCAGTGACAAGGAGTTCACTGCCTTGCAGGCGTCCTGCCTCCCAGGGTGGTTTTTTCTCCATGAAATGGTTTTTCCCTATGCTGAGCTCCCTCCTCTTGCCTTTGGGGGAACTCCTGGAGGTCACCTGCCACAGGGCCACGCTCAGACGCTCTTGCCACCCTGCCGATCTGCCTGCTGGCTGCAGCAGCAGTGCCCCTCGGGTGCCGGGCGGCCTCACCTTTCGGACTCCAGCTCCGTTTGCTCCTCTAGCAGCACCGTGTGCCGCTTCAGTCTCCGCCCGCGGGCCGCCCCGTCTGGGGTCCAGAAGAGCTCGGGGCTGCTGCTTCCCTCCTCCTTGATGAAAACGTCGCTGTCCTGCCCAGACAGCCAGCCAGAGTCAGAGGTGCCGGCCGGGTGAGGACTGTCCAGCCACACTTGCCCTGAGGGACCGCCTCTTACCCAGTGTCCAGTGAGACTTGCCAGGACGTTGTCCCCCGACATGATCTTCCCTGAGATTTGGTTGATGCTTGTGCTACTACCGAAGAAAGGCTGCAGGGCCACCCAGGACAGAGGCCCGTGAGTGGCTGGGCCCCTTCCAGAGGACATCCTCAGGGGACACGGAGCTGTCACTCTCACAGGGTGCCGGGGAGCCCGCCTGGGACGGACTCAATGCTGGAGGAGGCCACAGGCCCTGGTGCCTCCCTGAGCAAAGAAACGCAGGCCCCAGAAGAAGGGGCCTGGGCCCCTCCTGGTTCTGCGGTGTGGCCTGCAGGTAGCACCTTCCCTTCTCGGAGACCTTTCCTAGAGTGTGAGAGCATGGCAGGAGAACCCCCAGGGCCTCATCCCTTCCCTGGCTGAGCTCTGGGCCTTGTCCCCACCCGGCTGCAGCCGGCACTACCTTGAGCTTGAAGTCTAGCTCCACTCGGAAGTTGTTGTTTGCACACTTGATGGTCACTTTCCCGCCCAGCTCCATGGTCATTGTGCCGTACAGGATTCCTGAAATGCAGCTGGTGTCAGAGGTCGGGCCACTCTGATCCTGCCAAGCCCCAGGCCCTGCTGAGCCCGGACTAAGCAGTGCTCGCAGGAGGCCTGTGTCAGACCCCAGGAGGGTAAGAGGAGAGAGTGGAGAAGATAGGACCCTGGGAGCAGAGCCACATGTGGGGGAGCACAGGCTGGAAGGAGCCTGGCCCTTGGTGACTATCTTGCCCATAAGGGGTTCTCTGTACTTGCTGGGGCCTTTGCTCATGTCTACAAGTCACCCCATCCTTTGCTAAGCCAGCTTCCCCAGGACCCCTGTTCCAGGCATCCCTCAAATCTGCAGTTCCTGCTCTAATGTCACCTCCTAAGGGCAGGCGTCTTCCCCACTCACTGCTGTGTCCCCGGACAGCGCCTCACACAGAGTGGGCACTAGCATCCAGGATGGCACTCAGCATATTTAAAAAATTAATCCATCTTCTGTTCAACGAATGAAGAAAAGAATGAATCTACCACTCTTGGCTGTTAAAGAAGCCACCACAACCACCAAACCAAACCATTTCCAAACCTTTTAGAAATGGAAAGAAAGAAGACAAGACAAGCTGTTTGGAATAGCGAAGGCTGGAAATCCCCAGCATCCCCCTGCAGGGAGCAGGCTAGACACACCTCGGCCCTTGCACGTGACAGAAAACCAAGCAGCTTAGAAGGAGCAGGGAGGGTGCAGGGCGGGGGTCTGCGCTGTGAGAGGGTCTCCAGGTTCATGCTGATGTGAGGGGCCAGCTCCACAGCGACAGTGTGGGCTCTGCCCCTCCCCAGGGCACAGCGGTCCCAGAGACCTGACGCTCTGACTACACATAGATTTGTAGTTGTGGCTTTGAAACCAGGAAGATAGTTTAATTATTGACGAATTATAATTATAAAAAAATTTAAAAAGCACTTCCTAGAAATCAAAAGTAAAACGAAATAAAAACTTTGAATTGGGTATTAGCTGGTGGCATGATCTCAGAGGAGACTGAGTCCTGGTCACTAAAAATGCCAGTGAGACGTACTCAGGACAGAAACAGCCACACAAACCCTGTCGTTGTTGCATGTGGCTGGCAGGGTTGGCTGTGAGGGTCTAGACTGACACGTGTGTGATGTGAGGTATGAACAAAAGTCACCATGGCTGTGATGCTAAAAACTGGGCCTTTCAGCCTGGGAGGGCACAAACGACAGGATTTCCAAGACGCTCCCATCCTGAACCTGGGTTAGGAATGCAAACACGAACTTGTGATCTATTTTACACTCACACAGAAAAAACCTCTACATTCAGCTCGCTGGAAAGTCTCAGAATCAATGACCACACCACTCATAAGAAACAGATCTGGAGGTAGATGGTGGTAATGGGTGCACAGTGTCATAAGTGCATTTAATAGCATTAAACTGTCTACTGAAAAATGATGAAGATGGTCAATCTTATTATGTGTATGTTACCGCAACAAAAAAATAGACAAAAAGAGAAACAGATCTGCCTTCCAGCTGTGGTCTTTAAATCTTCCTACAAGAAGGAACCTGGGGTTTCCTGGAGAAAGGGCAGAGTGGGGTCCAGTCTCACGTGGTCACACCAGCAGGAAGGCGGCAAAGTGGCCAGATGTGTAGAAGGGTCCAGAAGCCAACATGTGACTCTCACTGGCCAAGGTGGGACAATGCATTGGTGAGGATGATAACTGGAATGCCTAGAAACCACCAAACATGTTTTCAGCAAATAACACCCAGCAAAAATGACCATCACGACTGTCGCCTTTGGAGGACAGCAGGGTAAAGACTCATTTAGAAAAAATATGGCATTTATCCTAAAACCAGCTGAACCTACTGGGTAACCACATAGTAGACCAAGGGAACTTCCTCTTCATTTTTTTTTTTTCTGAGACAGCGTTCACTCTGTCTCCCTCGGTAGAGTGCTGTGGAGTCATAGCTCACAGCAACCTTGAACTCCTGAGCTCAAGTGATCTTCCTGCCTCTGTCTCCCAAGTAGCTGGGACTGCAGGCTCCTGCCACAACGCCCTGCTATGTTTAGAGATGGGGTCTCACTCTTGCTCAGGCTGGTCTCAGTCTCCTGAGCTCAAGGGATCCACCTGCCTCAGCCTCCCAGAGTGCTGGGATTATAGGCGTGAGCCACCACATGCCTGGACAGAAGTTTTCCTTCAGAGAAGCTTCCTGCAGGGAAGTCACGGTGTACGGTACACTTCTTGGCGGGGGGAGGGGGCCACATAACTGTAAGAGGGATTTTATATAACAAATGGAATCAGTGTAACCTAATTCTTTGTACCTCCAATGAGTCCCAAACAACAATAATAATAAAAAAAAAAACACCTAGAAGGCCGGGTACAGTGGCTCACACCTATGATCTTAGCACTCTGGGAGGTTGAGGTGGGTAGATGCCTGAGCTCACGGGTTCAAGACCAGCCTGAGCAAGAGTGAGACCCTGTCTCTAAAAATAGCTGGGTGTTGTGGTGGGCACTTGTAGTTCCAGCTCCTTGGGAAGTAGAGGCAAGAGAATCACTTAAGCCCTAGAATTTGAGGTTGCTGTGAGCTACGACGCCACGGCATTCTACCCAAGGTGACTAAGTGAGACTCTGTCTCAAAAAAAACCAAACAGAAGGATGTCACCACCTTGCCGTGTCTCATAAATTAACACCTCCAGGTATTGAGCATCAACTCCACTAGCATCACAAAGAACAACGGCACCTCCCTGCTGTGGGTAGACCTGGAGCTGGGCTGAGCATCTATACAGTGAGTCAGTTTACAGTTTATAGGAAATGCCCAGGACAGAGGGACACAGCCACGAAGATCCCGTCTGGAGCAACTGCAAGAAAATGCAAGGGGAACAGCAGTGGAGGAGACACCAAGGAAAGGTAAGAAACAGTGGCTAAGCGCAGAGCGAGCCTGGGGTGGAACTCCAGTCAGACGGGCGAGCTGTGCCCCGCGTGCCCGGCAGCACGCTAGCACGTGGTCATCGGGGGACTCTCAGCAGACTCAATCTCTGGTGCAAAGGAGAAAGCCTCAATTTCTTATCTTCTGTGTATGATGCTAGCATCCTGGTGGTTTATCATTATAAAGTGAAATCCTTATCTTGGAGTGATTCACGATAAAATATATAGACAACAAGACACAATGTCCGGGATTAGCTTCCAGTTAATCCGAGGGAGAGTGAGTAGGGGTCACGGGAAACGTGACAGGTGGCTTGCCCTGCTGGGGGTACAAGACTACACTTTCATATCTGTTTGAAGGTTGCCATGATAACAGGTCGAAAAAAATATATAATGTTCTTTGTTTTTTTCACTCAGTCATCCTTGGTACAGTGTCATGGTATCACAGCTCACAGCAACCTCAAACTCTTGGGCTTAAGCGATCCTCTTGCCTCAGCCTCCTAAGTAGCTGGGACTATAGGCACCCACCACAACGCCTGGCTATTTTTAGAGACGGGGTCTCCCTCTCGCTCAGGTTGGTCTCAATCTCCTGAGCTTATGTAATGTCTTTTAAATGCATGGCTGAGCAGGTGTGAGTACGAGAAAAGTAAGGGAAATCCCCCAAAGGAGAAAACAAGCAAAGAGACATCCAGAAAGAGGAAGAGGAGGGAGGGAAGAAGGAAGAGGGGAGGAGAACTTGTTGAGCTAAGATCTTGGTTTCTGAGGTTCCCATGGGGAGCAGTGACAGGTTCTTGGGCCAGAGTACTCAGGACAATATGTCTGGGGATGTCTGCACAGAACAAGGGCTCTCCCCGAGCTGTGCCTTGGCAGGGTAGGAGCTGTAGAAGCCCACTCAGTGTGGAAGGAGAGTGGAGGAAACGTTCAGATTGGCCATTCTTTGTGAATGTGTAAGTTGAGTTCAAGATTCACACATTTTCTGAGAGCCCAGAAAATCTCCCAGGAAAATCAGAATCTCAGGGTTTTACTAAATAGAGTCACTTGCTTAGCATCTGCTAAGGGAGCTCTGTGGGTGTTAGGGAGACAGCAGCACACAAGTTAGAATCCCAGGATATGAGAATTACTAGAGAGAGAGAAGACGGAACAATTGCATTTGTAACGTTCTAAGATTTATAAGAAGAAATTGCAAACTGGATCAGGGAACAAGGTACAGGCACCCACCAAAGAGCAGGAAGGTTTGAAATGGAAGCAAGCAGAATGTCTAGGGAAACTAAATGTCAAGACTGAAACTTGGTGGGTGAGTCAAACATCAGGTTCATTAAAGATACATCTAAAGAGGCTTGGTGCTGGTAGCACAGTGGTTACAGTGCCGGCCACATACACCAAGGCTGGCAGGTTTGAACCGGCCTGGGCCTGCTAAACAACAATGACAACTGCAACAATAACAAAAAAAATAGCTGGGTGTTGTGGCGGGTGCCTGTAGTCCCAGCTACTTAGGATGCTGAGGCAAGAGAATCACTTGAGCTGTGAGCTGTGACGCCACAGTACTTTACTGAGGGCGACATAGTTAGTTTTTCTTTCTTAAAAAAAAAAAAAAAGATCTAAAGAAATCATCTAAAACGCAGAGAAATAAAAGATAGGCTGGGACACTGCAAGATACAGAGCTGGGGCTCGGTGCCCGTAGCACAGTGGCTATAACTCCAGCCACATACACCCAGGCTGAGAGGTTCAAACCTGGCCTGGGCCAGCTAGACAACAATGACAACTGCAACAAAAGAAGAGCCGGGTGTTATGACGGACACCTGTAGTCCCAGCTACTTGGGAGGCTGAGGCAAGAGAATCGCTTGAGCCCAAGAGTTTGAAGTTGCTGTGATCTATGGTGCCATAGCATTGTACCGAGGGCAAAATAGTGAGACTGTCTAAAAAAAAAAAAAAATAATAATACAGAGCTGGGAAGGAGACAGTATAGCAAACATCTCATTGAAATTCTAGAAAACATGGAGAAATTAGGAATGAGGCAATATTTTAAAAAATGGCTTTGAACTCAATGGTAAGGAAAACAATAATGGCTACAGGAGTTCAAGGTTGCACGAGCTATGATTGTGCCACTGCACTCCAGCCTGGGTGACAGCCTTGTCTCAAAAAACAAACAAATAGAATAATGGCTACAAATTGCCAGACTAGAATTTCCAGGCCCCAAATTTCCAACCAAAGCCATGAAAACTCAGATTCAGGGAGTTAAAACAAACAAACAAAAGCCCTCAATCTGATCTGAAAAGACTGGGTACTATGCGATCCCCAAGACATGACATTCTGGAAAAGAAAAAACTATGGCGACAGTAAAAGGATCAGTGGTTGTCAGGGCTCAACGGTGGGTGGGATGAGCAGAAGGACTAGTCTGTTCCTGTCTGATCACAAGAGATTTGTTTTTTGAGACAGAGTCTCACTTTGTTGCCCTTGGTAGAGTGCTGTAGCATAACAGCTCACAGCAACCTCCAACTCTCAAACTCGGGCTCAAGCAATCCTTTAGCCTCCCAAGCAGCTGGGACTATAGGCGTCCCCCACAACGCCTGGCTCTTTTAAGAGACAGGGTCTCCCTCTTGCTCAGGCTGGTCTCAAACGCCTGAGCTCAGGCAATCTGCCTGCCTCGGCCTCCCAGAGTGCTGGGATTACAGGTGTCAGTCACCATGTCCAGCCCATAACAAGAGATTTTTTGGGGCAGCGAAACAATTTTGTATGACACTGCAAAGGTGGGTGATGTCAATATAGGTTTGTCAAAATCCATAGAATGTATAGACAAGAGTGAGCCCCATTGTACACTGTGGGCTCCAGTTAACAATACCGTATCAACACTGAATCAGCAGCTGTGCAGAGTGAGCCACTGCCAGATGTTCACAGGAGATGGCAGGGAACCTGTGGGGGGGTGTGTGGGGACTCTGCACTCTCTGTGCAATTTCTCTGTAAACATAAAACTGCTATAAGAAATTAAGTCTAGAGGGGCGGAGCAAGATGGCGGACGAGTAACAGCTTCCTTGCGGCTGGGCACGGTGAGACTGGGGAGAGAGGACTTCAGGCATCTCTGCCAGGCGGGATGTGCCCAGAGACTTCCCTTTGGGGACACAGGGAGACAGCGTGAGGCTTCTGGACACCCTGAGGAAGGCTAAAGCGGCAGAGATTGGGCAAGTGGTTGCGTCTGTTCATTCGGTCTGATCCTGTCGGCGGCTGTGGGTGGGGCAGCAGTGGGACTGAAGGCTGGAAGGGCCTTGCCTGTAAACCATTTGGGTTTCTTTTGGACTTGGCTCTTGGTTGAACTGCCTAGGGAGAACCTGGGGAGGAGTGTGGTGTTTTTTTGAGTGTTGCCTGGGGGTTCAGACTGGGCCACTAAGCCAAAGGAGCTGCCAGTGTTTGGTGGGGGCTGTGTGGAGCCATTGTGGGAGAACTGCCCTGGCAAGCTCCACCCTCAG
>CAUYON010144143.1:0-30006 GCA_963573935.1 Arctocebus calabarensis
ATCTGGGTGAGGCATCCACCAAAGGAAATCTCACCAGCGTGGAACCACAAAATGGCCAGCATCTTGGGCACAGTGGTAGAACTGAGAGCCAGGTCGGTGAGTGACAGAAGACAAAGGAAGAGGTACATGGGAGCGTGAAGGCCATTGTCCCTGGAAATGATCAGGACGAGGACAGAATTACCAGCCAGTGCCACAAGATACGTGGCACAGAAAGGGATGGCAATCCAGAAGTGGGCAGACTCCATCCCTGGGATTCCGGTCAGGAGGAGAGTGGCTTGGAGACTGTGATCACTGGTGTTGGAAACTGACATTCCTGCACCCAAATAAAGGGCTCTATCCAAAGGATGATATGCCAATCCTGTAATGTTAGGTATTTGGTTGCTTCACAGAAAATGATTAATCTTTTATATAGAAATTATACAGACAGAGAAAAAAATATTATTTTCCTCTTATTCAAAGATCTGAAAAGACTCTACCGCATTTAAAAAATTTGTTAATTTGGCTCAGCGCCTGTGGCTCAACGGGCTAAGGCGCCTGCCACATACATCTGAGCAGGTGGGTTTGAATCCAGCCCGGGCCTGCCAAACAACAATGACGGCTGCAACCAAAAAAATGGCTGAGCGTTGTGGCGGGCGCCTGTAGTCCCAGCTACTTGGGAGGTGGAGGCAAGAGACTCACTTGAGCCTAGGAATTGGAGGTTGCTGTGAGGTGTGATGTCACAGCACTCTATCCAGGGTGACAGCTTGAGGCTCTGTCTCAAAAAAAAAAAATTTGTTAATTTGTATATTCAACAATGATGTTCGCATTATTTATTTAAAGCACTGAGCTAAGTATTTATTCATCTGCCTATGCTGACCCTTCCAGACTCTTTTCACCTCTTTCTGCTCATCTTAATGACCTTTCATCTATCCACATGTAAAGGAATTTCCTGTGTCCTTTTCAAATATATCTTTCCCATGCTGAAGGAATCTCATTTCTTTATTTTCACCTTCTCTAATTTTTTTAAAATTTAAATTTGAGTGCATGTTTTTTTTTTGCTTCCTAGAAGCCTTCCCTTTCTTAACTGGTCCATGTAGATCTTTACTTTTTTTTTTTTTTTTACATTATTTTACTCTTTTTTACAAAGCTCTGTTGTGCTAGGCCTGTGTTCATGCAAGTGTAACTTCCACGCTGCCCATGACTGTGTCTGTATCTAGACATGTGGGAAAAATGTTCACTAGAGACTAAGCTCTAATACTTCTTAGTGACATATCCTAGACTTCAGTGACCTAATGACATAATAATATAGTCATTTAGTTCACACTGTTTGTAATGTCTCTTTCCAAAATATAGAAAGTAGCTTCTCTGTGTATTTCAACTGAAGTGCCTTAGAAAGAGGCTAAGCTTATATCCCTTGTTAAACAGCTACAGTGAGTTAGGCACTTATATGTTAACATAAAAAAACACCTGAGATAAATCTAATTTGTTTGTTGGGGAGACAAATTCTTTTTTTTTTTTTTTAAAGGAATATAAAACTATTTGTTAACCACTGTTCACTATTATTTACAATAAAAGTAAACAATATACAGTTGGATAACATTATGACTTTTTTTATGGCTTCTGCTCAACCAGTAACCCAAATACTGAAGTTTGAATCTACATGTAAGGAATGAGTTGGGGTAAGGAGAGTCTGAAAGGTTTTAAACAGAATCTTCTCAGATATAAACTCTGTTCTTTTTAATATAATTTTTCCTTTTATGGCTTTTGGGCATACCAGAAATTTCTATGTATTATTGAAAAGTTTAAACCTTAATGTATGTCATGGTTAGAGAGAAATGGCAATGTTGAAGGCAACTAAATTTACTATTAGAGGCTTTTCCATTTCTTTGACGTTAGGTAGAAAAGACTATGGTTTAAACACTTAAAAAAATACACACACACACATATATATATATACACACACACGGAGTGCTGAAAAATGTATCCACATTTTATGAAAGAAAAAAACTATATTAAATTTGAAATACTCAAGTCACATATAATTTCTGAAATTATAAGAGGTACTCAAGGTGACTTATATTCATCTTTTATTATTGGTACATTTTTATTTATTTTATTATTATTTTTTATTAAATCATAACTTTGTACATTGATGCATTTATGGGGTTCAGTGTACTGCTTTGATATACAACGTGGAATGCTTACATTGAACTAAGTAACACATCCATCACAATTATACTCATTTCTTCATAGTTTTGAAATGTACCATTGCATCATACACATTAGATGCAAATACCCTCCCTCCTGCCATATGCCCCCTCCCCTCCCCTCTCTCTCCTCTTCCCTTCTACTTTCTGGACTATAGTTATGTTTTGCCACTCATACGAATGCGTAGGTGATTATATATTGATTTCACAGGAGGATTGAGTACATTGGATACTTTTCCCCCCATTCTTGAGGTACTTTACTAAGAAGAATATGTTCCAGCTCCATCCAGATAAACATAAAAGATGTGAAGTCTCCATCTTTTTTATGGCTGCATAGTATTCCATGGTGTACATATACCACAATTTGTTAATCTGTTCATGGGTTTATGGGCCCTTGGGCTGTTTCCATGTCTTGGCAATTATGAATTGGGCTGCAATAAACATTCTGGTGCAAATGTCTTTGTTGTAAAATGATTTTTGATCATCTGAGGTATACCTAGTCGAGGAATTATAGGATCGAATGGTAGGTCTACTTTTAGTTCATGGAGTGTTCTCCAAACTTCTTTCCAAAAAGGTTGTATTAGTTTGCATTCCCACCAGCAGTCTAGAAGTATTCCCTTCTCTCTGCATCCATGCCAACATTTGTAGTTTTGGGAATTTGTGATGTAGGCTAATCTTGCTGGAGTTAGATGATATCTCAAAGTCATTTTGATTTGCATTTCTCTGATGATTAAGGATGATGGGCATTTCTTCATATGTTTGTAATGTGCCTGTCTTCATCTGAGAAGTTTCTGTTCAAGTCTCTTGACGACATAGAAATGGGGTTATTTGTTCTTTTCTTATTGATTAGTTTGAGTTCTCTGCAGATTCTAGTTATCAGAACTTTGTCAGAAGCATAACCGACAAACATCTTCTCCCTTTGAGGGTTGTCTATTTGCTTTACTTACTAAGCTCTTGGCTGTGCAGAAGCTTTTTAGTTTGATCAGATCCCAGTAATGTATTGTTGGTGTTGCTTCAATTCATTGGGGGTGTTCTTCATAAAATATTCTCCCAGGCCAATTTTTTCAAGTGTTTTCCCTGCACTGTCTTCTAGTATTTTTATAGTTTCATGTCTTAAGGTTAAGTCTTTTATCCAGTGAGAATCCAGTTTTGTTAATGGTGAAAAGTGGGGGTCCAGTTTCAGTCTTCTACAGGTCACCATCCAGTTCACCCAGCACCATTTGTTAAATAGGGAGTCTTTCCCCCACTGAATATTATTGATAGATTTGTCAAAAATCAAATGATAATAAGTGTCTGGGTTCATCTCTTGGTTTTCTATTCTGTTCCATAAATCTACCTCTCTGTTTTTGTGCCAGTACCAAGCTGTCTTTATCACTATAGATTTATAGTATAGCATGAAGTCTGATAACGTGATACCTCTTGATTTGATCACTATGGATTTATAGTAGAGTTTGAAGTCTGGTAGCATGATTCCTCCTGATTTTTTCTTATTTCTGAGTAATGTGTTTGTTATTTGAAGGTTTTTTCTGATTCCATATAAAATGAAGTACTATTTTTTCAAGTTCTTTAAAGTATGACAATGGTGCTTTAATAGGGATTGCACTACATCTGTAGATTGCTTTGGGTAGTATGGACATTTTAACAATGTTGATTCTTCCCAGCCATGAGCATGGTATGTTTTTCCATTTGTTAAAATCTTCAGCTATCTATTTCTTTTCTCAGAGTATCATGGTTCTTTTTACAGATATCTTTCACATCCTTTATTAGATAAATTCCCAGATAGTTCATCTTTTTTGGCACTACTGCAAAAGGAATAGAGTCCTTGACTATATTTTTAGCTTGACTAATGTTAGCATTTATAAAAACTACTGATTTGTAAGTATTGATTTTGTATCCTGATACTCCACTGTATTCCTTGATCACTTCTGAGAGTTTTGATTTGATATGATACCTGGGATTTTCCAGGTATAGAATCATATCATCAGTGAAGAGTGTGGATCTCCTATGACCCTATTTGGATACTCTTGATTGCCTTCTCTTGCCTGATTGCAATAGCTAAGACTTCCATTACTATGTTGAATAGCATTGGAAGCAGTGGGCATCCTTGTCTCATTCCTGATCTGAGTAGAAATGTTTTCAATTTTATACTATTTAATGTGAAATTGGCTGTGGGTTTGCTGCGGAAAGCCTCTATTAGTTTCAGAAATGTCCCTTCTATGTCTATTTTCTTAAGAATTGTGATCATGAAAGGATGCTGGATATTATAAAAGGCTTTTTCTGCCTTTTGAGAAAAGACAGAGAATTCTGCCTGAATCAATTGAGAGAATCATATGGTCTTTGTTTTTTATTTTATTGACATGATGTATTAAATTTATAGATTTTCATACGTTGAACCAACCCTGTAACCCTGGAATAAAACCAATTTGATCATGGTGTATATATTTTTTGATGTGTTGTTGAATGCTGTTTGCTAAGATCTTATTGAATATTTTTGCATCGATATTCATTAATGAGATTGGTCTATAATTTTCCTTCTTTGTTGGATCCTTTCCTGGTTTGGGGATCAGGGTGATATTTGCTTCATTGAATGTGTTGGGAAGTAGTCCTTCTTTTTCTATGTTTTAGAAAATGTTGTATAATATAGAGACTAGTTCCTCTTAAAAGGTTTGATAGAAGTCAGATGTGAAGACATCTGGTCCTGGACTTTTCTTTTTGGAGAGATTTCGTATAGTTGATGCTGTTTCAGTGATTGATATAAATCTATTCAAGATTCTAATTCTTTCTGATTGAGTCTAGGAAGGTGGCATGATTCCAGGTATTGGTCCATTTCCTTCAGATTTTCATATTTCTGGGAATAGAGATTTTTGTAGTAACCATTGAGGATTTTTTGAATTTTTGAGGTGTCTGTTGTTATTTCTCCTTTATTGCTTTTGATAGATGATATTACAGATTTTGCTTTTCTATTTCTGGTTAGGTTGGTGAAAGGTTTATCAATTTTATTAATCTTTTCAAAAAAACAACTCTTTGTTTTGTTGATCTTCTGAATGACTCTTTTGTTTTCAATTTCATTTAATTCTGCCCTAATTTTGGTTATTTCTTTTCTTCTGCTGGGTTTGGGGTTGGAATGTTCTTCCTTTTCCAGTTGCTTGAGATGATCCATTAAGTTGTTGGTTTCCTCTCTTTCTGTTTTGTTGATGAAGGCTTCCAATGCTATAAATCGCCCTCTTAGGACTGCCTTTACAGTATTTCAGGTTTTGATAATTGGTATCTTTGTCATTTTGTTCCAAAAATTTGATTTCCTTCTTAACCTCATCTTTGACCTAGGTATCATTCAGTCTATCATTATTTAGTTTCCATGACTTTGAAACTATGAAGTTTGATTGTGAAGATTCCTGTTGCTGTTGAGTTCAACTTTTATTACATAGTGGTCCAAGAAGATACAAGGGATAATTTCTATTCTTTTAAATTTGCTGAGGTTAGACTTTTGTTCTAGGATGTGATCTAATTTGGAGAATAATCTGTGGGCTGATGAGAAGAATGTATATTCAGTTTTATTAGGATGAAATGTTCTGTAGAGGTCTGTAAAGTCCATTTGTTCTAGGGTCAAGTTTAAGTCTAATATTTCTTTGTTTAGTTTCTTCTTGGAGGATCTATCCAAAACTGTCAAAGGGGTGTTAAAATCTCTAGCTATTATAGTGTTGTAAGATATCAAGTTGTTCATATCCATTAGGGTTTGCTTTATAAATTGAGAAGCATTTCTGGTAGGGTGCATAAATGTTAATTATTGAAATCTCTTCATGTTGGGTGTTTCTCTTGACAAATATGTAGTGACCATCCTTATCTTTCTTTATCTTTGTTGGTTTAAAGCTAATTGTATCTGCAACTAAAATTGCAACCACTGCTTTTTTCTGGTTTCCATTTGCCTGTATTATAAAAGTCCATCCCTTTACCCTGAGTCTATTTTTATCCTTTAAGATAAGATGAGATTCTTGTATACAACAGATATCTGGTCTGAGTTTATGTATCCAGCCATCCTGTGTCTCTTTAGAGGACAATTTAAACCATTCACATTAATGGAGAGAATTGATAAGCCTGGGTGTGTTTTGGGTGTCATGATTTTTAGATGTCCAGTGGACATTTTTAATCCTTTCACCACTATGGAAGTTGGGTTTGTTAAAAAATTTCTGGGTGAGTTTACTTTGGAGGTAGAGCACTGTGCTGATTATTGTGGAGGATGGGTCTGAGAATATCCTGGACAGCTGGTTTAGTTATGGCAAATTTCTTCAACATGTGTATATCATTAAAGTATTTTATTTCTCCATCAGGAATGAAAATCAGTTTAGCTAGATACAGGATGTTGGGCTGGAAGTTGTTTTGCTTTAGGAGATTGAAAGTTGATGACCATCCACTTCTGGCTTGAAATGTTTCTACTAAGAGATCTGCAGTCATTCTGATATTTCTCCCTTTGTAGTGATGCTTTTCTTACATCTGACTGCTTGCAGGATTTTCTCCTTTGTCTTAACTTTGGCAAAGTTAATCACAATGTGCCTAGGAAATGCTTTATTTGGATTGAGTCTTGCTGGAGTTCTGAAACTGTCTACTGTCTGAAGTTCTCTATCTCTTGGAATGCTTGAGAAATTCTCCTCCAAAATCTCTTGGAGTACAGCATCTGTACCTTTAGAACCATCCTCTTCTCCTTCAGGAATGCCTATAAGACGAATGTTTGATCTTTTGGAGTGATCCCATAATTCTCTCAGGGAATGATCAGTTTTTACTCTCCATTTGTCTGCCTCTTTGAGCATTTGGAAATGTTCAAAAGCTTTGTCTTCAGTTTTAGAGATCTTTTCTTCTGCCTGGTCAACTCTATTAATGAGGGATTCTACTGTATTTTGGAGCTCCTCAATTAATGTTTTCATTTCCTTGCACTCTGCTATTTCTTTTCTTGTTATGTCTATATCTTTGGTGACTTTGTCTTTGAATTCATCAATTTAGTGAGACAACTTTAGAACTATTCTTTGGAATTCAATTTCTATCTTTTCTTCCATTCTATTTATCTTATTTGTCATCCATATTCAGAATTTGATTTCTGACATTGCAGCCATTTCTCTACGCATGGCATTTTCAGTTATATCTCCTTTGTTATTTCTGGGAGGTTATTCTACTCTGGTTATTCATATTGCCAGAGTTCTTCTTTTGGGTCTGCACCATGTTCATTTTCCACTATTTGGCTATTAGAACTGGTAGAGTGGGATTGAATTGGGGGTTCCCAGGTAGTAGAGATAGCCCCTTACCAAAGCTCTAGGCTTTGTAATTGTGGTTTATCTCCTACAACCTTACAAAGGCCCCTTTCAGAGTTTTGGCCAGAGACTTTGAGGACCTCCTTGTTGAGATAATTCAAGCTACCTCTGTTTTGATATCAGCCAACTCTACCTTATCCTAAGAAGCTATGGTATTAGGTTTAAGTCTCAGCTGTGAAGAGGTACAAATAGATGGGGTGCCCAGCCCCCACCCTTCAGTTCCTTTCTGCTATAGGACATCAAAGGTCAATCTCAGAATGTGCCCAGTGGACAGCCCCAGACACGAGTTCCCATTAACTTGTCTCAGGCAGTGCAAACCCTGCTCAACAGAAAGGTATTCAAGGGTCTCCTAGAGCTAGGGATCCACACCCCCACCTGCCAGACTCAGTCCACACTGTTGTCCGCTTCTCTGCTCACAGACCCAGTTGGAGCCAGGGGCCATGCCCCCACCTACAGTCTCAGTCCACACCTGGCAAGTCTTTGTTCACAGGCTCTGTTGAAGTCAGGGCACCATGCCCCACTCGCAGGTCTCAGTCCTCACCCAGTAAGCCTCTGTTCTCTACCCCACTGGAGACAAGGGACCATGCCCTTGCCTTTGTTATGACCAAATTCTGCCATTGAGAGACCACCATACACACCTGTAAAAACAAAGGAGTATCTTTATTCAAACACATACTTGGGTTGTTCCTCTGGCAGCACTCTACACAGAGAATGACCACGAGGTGGGAGTGAAAGCAGGTTTTATACTCTTTGGAATGATGCATTATGGGTTGAAATAAAATGCAAGGGATACTCTCCTAAGGTGAAATCTAGGGTAGTGTTGAGAATTGGTCAGCGCAGGAACAGAGGTGACTAGGGGGCTCCTGATTGGTTGCTCTAGGGGCACCATCTGCAAAGCATCCTGGGTTGTAACATGATGCTGAGGCAAAACACAGAAAGGAGTAGCCCTATGCAGGTTCCTAATAGGCTTCTTTTAAGGGCTGTATGTGTGTCTCTGATAGTAAGCCTCCTCCCTGAGTGTGGCCGACTCCTCACCTCCTTCCCCTCCTCAGGAGTCAGACCTGAGGCTCAAAACGGCCCCACTGCTGCCTCTTCACCCTCAGGTCTTGATCCACATCCAGCAAGCCTCTGCTCAAGGGTTCTGTTGGAGTCAGGGGACCATGCCCTTGCCCTGAGGTCTCATTCCACGCCTGGTAAGCCCCTGCCTGCAGGCCCAGCAGGGGCTGGGGATCAGCCCTGTCTGCTAAACTCAGTCCATAACAGGGCAACCACTTTCCCTCTGTGGATGCTGTCAGGGTGGGGAATTCTGTACCTCATACTGCCAGACACAGCCCAAACTGAAGGTCAACACCACCACTGGCTGGGCATAGACATAACTAGGGGACTGCTCCTCTTCCTACTGAGTGTCCTTTTCTTCCCACACCTTTTTTCTTCCCTGTTAGTCACAGATTCTGTCCTGATGGTTGGCTGTCCACACTATGCTCAGATCTCTCAGGAAAAGACCAAACGCTCTGTGCTTTGCAGGGGGCAGAACTTCAGACCTCCATGTGAGGGGGGAAGGGTGGACTGGGATTTTGTGCTTGTGGGGGATAATATCTGTTCAATTTTATGACTGGTGGGGTGGTGTCTAGGTTCATAAGTGGGACCTCCCTAGAGAAAGATACCTAGTGTTTAGGGTCTCTCTCCAGGGAGGTAAAATGGGAGGTCTTTTTTTTCCTTTTTGCTTACAGATAGCCTGCAGTGGACCTCCTGCTTAGGGGAGTGGTCTCCCATTCTCTAGCTGATAGGCTTTGTACCTGCAATTTGTTTTCTTGAATGCTCTTCCTTAGAGTTACAGCTTGCCAAACTTCTTTCTTGGTTCAGCTCCCCACCTTTGGCTTCATAGAATCCAATTCTGTCCAGTTTTTTACCCTCTGGTCAGGAGCCTCTGCCAAGGGGTGCTATCAGTCAGCCATCTTCCCAGAACTCCTCCTATTGGTACAATTTTAATATAGATTTTCCTTTATTAAAATGTGTATACATATTTTTGACATCCTGTGTGTGTGTTTGTGTGGGTGTGAGAAACATAAAGATATTGCATGGCTCAGTCCCAAGGCTTATCTCTTTTAGAGGTGGGGAGGATTATTCAATACATCTGTTTAAATAAAGTTGGTCTCCTTATAGCAACGATCCTATAGTGAATTTCTATGATTTTTAACTTGCTTTGGCTTCCATTTTTGTCTTCCTCTAGCATACCCAAATTCATTCTTCAAGGGCCTCAGATTTTCCTCTCTGTGCTTAAAAATGTAAATGAATGCCCTGTTGCCTCTGAGATTTAATGAGGGCTTAGGCTGTATGTGACACAAGAGAAATTTGAGTTGTTCCACTCTCAATGGCATGGTTTAAATCCAATGTTCTTTTGAACTGGTGGGTTTTGCCAGTCTCACAGCTAGAGTTAAAAAATCAAGGCAGTAGGATCCTTGTATGTGTATGCTTCATAAAATAGGGGAATAATCCCCAGTGATTTTTAAGTTCATGTGACTTTAGTAATCTAGAGAGTAATAAAGAGAGATTTTGAAAAGTCATTAGTAAAAAAAAAAAAAAAAGAACAGTCATTAGTATAATCTTTTAAAATAGTATAATGATTTAAAATAAAGACATCCTCAAAATTTGATTTAGCTATTTTTGCCTAAACCTGTTGGATTAAAACTGGTCTGTCTCTGTTAGATGTTTTAAGGTCATAAAACTGCCATTTCTGTAATATTTTTAGTATTTGTTTAGATTTGACTGTGCGCTTATGGATGGTACATGTGTAGATTCAAAACTCTTCAGTAATTGAAAATCTTGAAATCATATTTAATTAAATGTAATTCAATTAAATTTAAAAGAATAATCATAAAATGAATCATTTATAAGCAAGTTAAAATATTAAAACATTGATTATTAAACACAAATTTAAGTTTGTACACTTTAATATCTTATTTATTTTTATACAATAGAGAAAGGTAAATATATTTAGTTGTATTAATAAAAAGTCAGGGACTAATAGCAGTTCAAAGTTACTTTGACTTCCTAGGTTTGTATTAAAAACAAGTGTTACATTCCAGAGCAAGATGGTGGCCGAGTAACAGCTTCCTTGCAACTGGGCACAATGAGACTGGGGAAAAAAGACTTCAGGCACCTCTGCCTGGTGGGATCTGCCCAGAAACATCCCTTTAGGGACACAGGGAGACAGCAGGAGACTTCTTGAACCCATGAGGAAGGAAAAAGCAGTGGAGAACTAGCAAGTGGTTGTGTGTGTTTGTTCGGTCTAATCCTGCCAGCAGCTGTAAGAACAGTAGCAGTGAGATTGCAAACTGGAAAGGCTTTACCTGTGAGCTGTTTGGGTTTTTTTGGACTTGGCACTCAGTTGAACTACCTTGGGTTAACTTGGGCAAGAGTGTGGAGGTCTTTGAGTGTTGTCTAGGACCCCAGACTGAGCCACTGAGCCAGACAAAGCTACCAATATTTGGTCGTGGGCCATGTGGAGCCCTTGTGGGAGAACTGCCCCAGCAACCTCCACCCTCAGCATCACAGAACAAGCATTGGGCAGGGGTGAGTAATCTAGTGACTGAGCAGCCTAAAGGTGGGTACTGAAACCCCTCGCAGCCTTAGCCCTCAGGGGCATAGAGTGAGACCAGTTTTGGCATACTAGGTAAGTGGATAGCCA
The DNA here is from genome assembly GCA_963573935.1 of Arctocebus calabarensis. NCBI lineage: Eukaryota > Metazoa > Chordata > Mammalia > Primates > Lorisidae > Arctocebus > Arctocebus calabarensis. Next base: position 11,172 of record CAUYON010144143.1, read on the forward strand.
CTTAAGGAGTGATCCCAGTGACAAGCACTTTCCTGGGAAAGCTTCTGCTAGCCCAGGTTAACAATTTAAAGTGCCTTCTAAGCAGGCTGAGGAGGATTTAGGCTCTCCACCCTGTGGGGTTTGAGAAATCATTAGAGGCCTCCAGTCTCCGTTTCATACAGCTGTATCAGCATTGTGATTAACATAACATACCCCAGAAGATCACCTGTTCCCCAGACAATATTCAGCAATATATATATACTGCTTTGTTTTTGGATTTGTTTTGTTTTGTGTTATTTTGGTTTTGTTTTTTGTTTTTAATTTCAACATTTTCCCTACAGATTTTTTCTTTCTTTTATTTCTTCATTTTTCTAGTTTAAATATAATTTTCCATTGTTGCCTTTTTTAACAATTAGAACTTCATTTTCGCTATGGTTTCTATCCCTATTATTTGTTTTTTTCCCCCTAGTTTATCCCGTAAAGTTTTTGGTTCACTTGTTTTGGTTTGAATTATTGCATTATTGTCTTTTCTCTCCACTTGGTGGAGGTGAGGTACTGTGACCAAACAGGTTGGCAAAGAGCTGCCGACCTAACCACTCAATCTGGTACCCCTAGAGGTTGGAGGTTCTTAAGGTTGAGTCAAATACTCTACTGTACACCTATATTGCTCCTATTCCCCTCTTTCTGTGCCTCTCTTCTTTTTGTTGCTTCTACCCACCCCCTCATCTTTCTCCTTTTTCTTTTCTTTTCTTCTCTTTTTTCTTTCTTTCTTTTTTTTCTTTCTTTCTTTTTTCCCTTCTTGTTCTTCAATCTTCTCATCCTTCTGGTCCTGTACCAAAAGGACTCATGGAAACCCTAGTCCAGAGTCATGGCAACTTAAAGAGCAGGAGGAAGTGAAAGGAAAATTAGGGCAAGGAAACAGATAAAAGCAATCACTCATGGAAAAGAGTTAGCAGAAAAAGAATCAGCAGAAAACTCCTGGCATCATGAAAAACTAATCTAGAGCAACACCCCCAAAGGACTGTGAGGTAGCTACTGCATTTCCTTTCCACCTATAAGGAAATGAGAGAAATGACAGAAACAGAATTTAGAACACAGATGATGAAAACAATTCAAGGAAATTAAGGAAACAATGAAGGAAATTGCTGATAAAGTGGAAAATAACCAAAAGGAAATTCAAAAACAGAATCAATTAAGAGATGAATGATATGAAGACTATAAAAAGGATATAGCAGAGCTGAAGGAACTGAAGCTGTCAATTAGGGAACACAAAGATGCAATAGAAAGTATCAACAACAGATTAGACCATGCAGAAGATAGAATCTCAGAGGTAGAGGGCAAAGCACTTGAGATAACTCAATAGTTAAAGAGGCAGAAAAGAAGAGAGAGAAAGCAGAATGTTTGCTGACAGAATTATGGGACTCTAAGAGTGTTCAAACATACGAGTTATAGTTATCTCAGAAGGGGAAGAAGAGTGCCCCAGGGGAATGGAAGCCCTACTAGAGAATATTATAAATGAAAATTTCCCAAATGTCACCAAAGAGTCTGACACTCTCCTTTCAGAGGGATATCAGACACCAGGTCACCTCAACTCTAACTGAGCTTCTCCAAGACACATTGTGATGAACCTGTCCAAAGTCAAGACAAAAGAAAAGTTCTTCAAGCTGCCAGGAGTAAGCACCAGTTGACCTACAGGGACAAATCCATCAGGATGACTGCAGAATTCTCTAATGAAACTTTCCAAGCAAGAAGTCAATGGTCATCTACCTTTAATCTACTTAAACAGAACAATCTCCAGCCCAGAATTCTATATCCTGTGAAGCTAAGCTTTAAAATTGACAGAGAAATCAAATCATTTACAGATATACAAACATTGAGGAAATTTGCCACAACAAGACAAGCTCTACAGGAAATACTTGAACCTGTTCTACACACTGACCATCAAAATGGATCAACAGCAAAATAAGTACTCAGAAATTAAAGGACAGACCCTAACTTCCACACTGATGCAAAAGATAAAACTAAGCAATGGACTCTCTCAAAATAAGATGAATAGAACACTACCACACCTATCAATTATCTCAATAAATGTTAGTGAATTCCCCACTCAAGAGGCATATATTGGCTGACTGGATTAAAAAACACAAGTCATCCATTTTCTGTCTGCAGGAAACACACCTAGCTTCAAAAGACAAATTAAAACTCCGAGTTAAGGGTTGGAAGACAATTTTTCAGGCAAACAGAATTCAGAAGAAAAGAGGAGTGGCGATCTTATTTTCAGTTGCATGTGGCTTTAAAGCAACCAAAGTCAAAAAAGACAAAGATGGTCACTTTATATTGATCAAGGGAAAAATACAACAAGAAGACGTTTCAATTATAAATATTTATGCACCCAGTTTAAGTGCTCCTAGATTCTCGAAAGAGAACTTACTCAGTCTGAGCAATATGATATCCTATAATACCATAATAACAGGGAACTTTAGCACTCCTCTTACAGAGCTGGACAGATCCTCTAAACAGAAATTAAACAAAGATATAAGGCACTTAAATGAGACCTTAGAACAACTGTGCTTGATAGACGCATATAGAACACTCCCTCCCACAGATAAACAATATACGTTCTTCTCATCGCTCCATGGATCATTCTCCAAAATTGATCATACCCTAGGACATAAAACAAACCTCAACAGAATCAAAAGAATTGAAATTTTTCCTTGTATCTTCTCAGACCACAAGGCACTAAAAGTGGAGCTCAACTCCAACAAAAACGTTTGACCTCACACAAAGGCATGGAAATTAAACAATCTTCTGTTGAATGACAGTTGGGTACAGGAAGAAATAAAACAGGAAATCATTAACTTCCTTGAGCATAACAACAATGAAGATACAAGCTACCAAAACCTGTGGGATACTGCAAAAGCAGTCTAAGAGGAAAATTTATTGCTTTAGATGCTACATTTGAAAAACAGAAAGAGAGCGCATCAACAAACTCACAGGCCATCTTATGGAATTGGAAAAAGAAGAACAATCTAAGCCTAAACTGAGCAGAAGAAAAGAAATATCCAAAATTAAATCAGAGATCGATGAAATTGAAAACAAAAGAATCATTCAGAAAATTAATGAAACAAAGAGTTGGTTTTTTTAAAAAATAAATAAAATAGGTAAACCTTTGGCCAGACTAATTAGAAATAGAAAAGTAAAATCTCTAGTAACCTGAATCAGATATGATAAAGGGGAAATTACAACTGATGCCACAGAGATATAAGAGATCATCTCTGAATACTACCAGAAACTCTATGGCCAGAAATTTGACAATGTGAAGGAAATGGATCAATATTTGGAATCACACCCTCTCCCTAGACTTAGCCAGGAAGAAATAGAGCTCCTGAACAGACCAATTTCAAGCACAGAGATTACAGAAACAATAAAAAATCTTCCCACCAAAAAATGCCCTGGTCCAGATGGCTTCATGCCAGAGTTCTATCAAACCTTCAAGGAAGAGCTTATTCCCATACTGCAGAAATTATTCCAAAAAATCGAGGAGGAAGGAATCTTCCCCAACATGTTCTATGAAGCAAACATCACCCTGATACTAAAACTAGGAAAATACCCAACTAAAAAGGAGAATTTCAGATCAATTTCCCTCATGAATATAGATGCAAAAATTATCAACAAAATCCTAGCCAATAGATTACACCTTATTATTAAAAAAGTCATACATCATGATCATGTAGGTTTCATCCCAGGGATGCAAGACTGGTTTAACATACGCAAATCCATAAATGTTATCCACCAATCAGTGTAACCTGGTTTCTTGTACCCTCAATGAACCCCCCCCCAAGAAAAAGGTGTTACTAAGAGTTAACAGTGTAATTAATAAATGCAATTAAATTACCAGATATTAGGAGGGGAGAGGAGGGAGGATGTTTGGCAGAAGGAGGGAGGGCATGAGGCAGGATCTCACCTAATCTTCACATTGTGAGGGTGTATAACATGCCCTGTGGATGAGGGGCTCTTCTACAAATGGAACTTTACCATGGAAGTGAGATCAAAGTAACCTAAAAATTGTACCCTCATATTAATTTGAAAACATAAAAAAAACTACCAAATATTATGAGAAGCAATTCTATATGGAAATATGAAAAGAAACAATTAGATGTGAAGTTTTTTTTTGGTTAAGAAAAGTTCTAAGAAGAAATAGAAATTTGGTTTTTGGAAAAATAATTTTGCCTCATTAAAGGGTTTTAAAAAGTTTTAATTTAAATAAGTACAACTGAATGATTGTAAAAGTTTTTTTAAGTGATAAAAAATTTTAAAAGTTTATAAATATCTTAACTTTGTTATTGGAACGCTTTTCTTCAGTAAGTCCTTGGTCTTAGGGATTCGAAGAATGAACCCACAGACCACAGATCAGTAGTAAGGTAGGATTTTATTAGACAGAAAGGAATACAGAAGGAGTAAAATGCACCAGAGCTCTTGGAAGAGGGAAAGACCCATGTGGAGAGTCTCTAGGTGGGTTCTTTGTCTAAGGGTATGCAGTCTTGAGAATTACATTTGGCCAGGACTTGGCAAATGGAAACAGTTTTCAATGTTAATGAGTGTTACTGACAAATGAATTAATGCAGTTCCTCCAGCTCAGGGTAAAAGGTTCGGGCAGTCCCTTCATGAAATTACCTAGACCTATGAAAACTGGGATCCCCTGTCCAGCCTTAAATGGGGGAACCCCGTATCAATCAATTAAGATTACATAAGAATGTTTATAAAATTTTTTGAAAATTAACCTTAACATTTAATACATTAAAGAAAAATTAAAAGTTGATTTTCTCTTTTCAATAAGATTTTAATGTAATATTAATAATTGCAATAAAAGATTTTTGTTCACCTTTTAAACAAACTGGTAACAAAAGAAAGTGGAGAAAGGAAAGACAGTGTCAATTTTTCTGCTTTATTCTTCAGATTGCCTTTATTAGATCTTATTGTTTAGAAAACTGAATCTTCTCCTTATCATGGGGTAAAATTTTTTGCTTTTTAAAGTCTTTAAACTTCATCTAAATAAATGATTGTGACTCAATGTTATCACAGTATTTTAAGACAACAAATGTTTAAAACTTTGATATTTGACAAACTTTTCTAAATCAAAATTCTAAATTCAGTTTTTTTGACCATGAACTAGCTTTTTAAATAGTAGGGCCACCGAAAGTCTAAGACAGATACAATTTGGTATATTAAAATCAAATAGGAAACACTGTCAAAAAAGAATGTTTAACTTTCTTTGGGTTATATTTATATAAACATATTATTAACAGGCATTCTAAAATTACATGAGATTTCTAAAGTTTTGATAGGCTTTGAAATATATTTCAATAATAATGATGGTTATTATATTAAATTGTTCTGTGCCACAAAAGTTACCAAATTTCTTGTCAATTGTCTCTTTAATCATAGCTATTCTAAGATTTTTTTGTCACCCACAATTATTATTTTACTTTAATTCTTCTATAAAAGCAGTTTTTAACTTACTGTAGTCCACAATTTGCTTCTTCAAGAACATGTGTAAGAAGGACTCTGACAAGTCTTCTTTTTCCTTTTTCTTTTTTTTTTTTTTTTTGATACAGAGCCTCAAGCTGTCACCCTGGATAGAGTGCTGCGGAATCACAGCTCACAGCAACCTCCAATTCCTGGGCTCAAGTGAGTCTCTTGCCTCCGCCTCCCAAGTAGCTGGGACGGCAGGCGCCCGCCACAACGCCCGGTCATTTTTTGGTTGTAGCCGTCATTGTTGTTTGGCGGCCCGGACTGGATTTGAACCCGCCAGCTCAGGTGTACGTGGCTGGCACTTTAGCCCGTTGAGCCACAGGCGCCGAGCCACTGACAAGTATTCTTAAATACAGGTTTCTATTAACTGTAAAAATCCTGCCATCTGGACTGAATCCCGGCTACAAGTCCCTTCCACTTTTCTGACTTGAGCTCAATGAAATTGCAGTCACCCTCCCCCCACCTCCCGAGGTCCTGCAGACACAAATTATGACATACAAACTCCAGGGTGAACTTCGAATATTAACACTTGGTTTTCTTTCTAAAAGTTGCTTCTGCTTGTTGGGTAGTGCCGGCCTGGCTCTGGAGCCACCTCGTCGGGATGCAATGCCGGACCACGGCCAGGCTCCTGCCGAAGTGTCGCACCCTAACACGGCAGCATCGCCACCGTCACCAAACTCAGTGCGGCAGCATCGCCACCGTCACCAACACATGGGACTTGCCCCACTTCCAGGACTGCCGCCTCAACCCCCAGCTTTTCGTTCTGCCTGGAATGGGGGAGACGTGTCCTCTTGGCCCCCACCTTTTGTCCTTGGTGGAACTGAAGACAAGCCGTGTGGTTAAGGAGGGCGAGTAGGAACCACCAAGTTGGACCGGGGACTGTTCGGCAGTTGGAACAGATAATGAGGAGCCCCGCGTGACCTCACTGTGAACTGAACCCATTGTCTTATAATTACAATCGCAAATTTCAACCTGGGTGGGTCCTTCTGGAAGGTTTGGGAGGACACATGCTCATTAAGAAGTTTTTTTTTTAACTTAAACCCAACCTGTCAGTGACCCCAAAGGTGGGCACAGCCGACACTGGATGCGGGGCAGGCAGAGCTCTGAGCTTACTCGCTTATAAAAGACGGTGTGTGGTTACAACCAGACTCGGGTCTCTTCTGCGCTCAGCCGGAGGGACCCATGTGGCTCTTCCAGACGAATTCGCCTTACACTTTGTGAGCTCTAGTTCTGCAGTAACTAAGTGTTGACGGTGATTGCTCCGCATTTGTGATCCCCTCGTTGGCTGGACACAAGGGCACACCCTTCACCACTGGGAGTCAGGGACCAGGGAACACCCAGCTCCGGAGACGCACACTCCCCCGAGCAGTGACCTAGTGCGCTTCGTTATTTATTGTTCTTTATAGACCACCAGTTGATAGGTTTGGAAACGCTCACTTGCTCAGTTGGTGCTGTGCACAGGACTTGAAAAGAATTTCTCTAGGCCAAGATTGGGATATAAGAGTATGAGTTTATTTTACACCAGAGGGAGGGAAGTGGGGTGGGGGAGGGGGGAAGATGAGACAAGGAGAGAGAACAGGGCAGAGCAGAGAGATGGCTGGCATCCCGAGGAAAGGAAGGAAGAACGCCCCAGACCTGGTACCTTTCAACAGAAGATCCTTCAGGTTTAACATCTAGACACTCCAGCAAGGGCCCTTCACACTCTAAAGAAACTAACCGCCTTACTTTAATTAGAAAGAAACCTAATACGTTCATGAGAATTGCTAACCAACCGCAAGCAGAACAAGAATTAATTACATGAGACTGAACTAATTTTTTAACTGTGTATTTAAAACATCACTTTTTATGCTTTGTTTTCCAGAAGGCAAGAAAACTTTTTTCCTTCTTTTGAGCTACTTATAGCTTACAATAAATTGGTAAAGTATATTTTGTGAACAATTTGAAATAGTTATTCTTTCATCTACTTTATTTCTCCAGAATTTGGAAACTAACTGCCTTATTTTGTTCATGAGAATTCTTATTGTATGGCAATATACTTATTTGCAACAGTTCAATAACAATTTATGGCAATATACTTATTTGCAACAGTTCAATAACAATCTGGTTTTGTTTTATAACAGAACAGAATTAGAGATGCTGGTTGTTTTACTAAGGCTTTGCCTGGAAGGGAACATTTTCAGATATACCTAGACTGCTTTGAAGAAGTAGGTCAACTTTCTAAGGCCAATAAAAGCCCTCTAGAAAAAAACATACTGACCTGATACCTCATCTTGAATGTTTTCTGATCTGTGGTAAGTAAAGAATGTCACTTTCTGACAGGTCTTGGAACCTGGAGAAAAGAGGAGTTTATATAATTTTTGCAGATGTCTATAGGCAGTTGAATCTTTGACTTGGCTTAAGAAGCTTTTAAGTATGCTGAAATTCCTTGTGAGAAAAAAGTTCCAGCAAAGTCAAAGTGGTGTTCCCCCTGAGCTAATTAATTGTCTCTATTCAAAATAAGATGCCTGGTATTTCTATGACAGGCAGGTAGTTACAACTTGGGCTGGACAGCTGGGTTAAATTCTTGGAGGGACAGGAAGGTAAGTATGCTATTATCTTCCTATTTATCCTATGTGTAAAATCCAAAGACCGACTCCAATTTCCTTCAGAAAAAACATCATTAAGTTGTAAAACTGTCAAAAGACTTTTGAGTTTTTTGAAAACTTATGTACAAATAAAAGGGATAGAGAAAGCATTTACAATTTCATGATTTTTAAAAGAAATTATATAATTTTTTTTTTGTATCAGAGAAAATTCATGTTTTTCATTTGTTTGTTATTGTCTTTATGTCTGTTTTTATCCTTATACTGTATACACTGGTTTTCAGAAGGGAGCAAATTTACCCCCAGGAGTCATTTGACAATGACCAGACGTATTTTTGTTCTCATCCCTGGGAGTAGGGAAGCTACGGTCATCTACAGTGTGTAGAGGCTGCGATGCTGCTAAAACATTCTACAATGCACAGGACAGCCCCTGCAACGGAGAAGCATCCAACCCAAAATATTAACAGTGTGGAGGCTGAGAACCCTACAGAGGCTGCTCTGTACAACTTATTATTGAATTGGGGTATTGAGATTGTAAAGCTGGTATTTTTTTTTAATTTTTTATTTTATTATTATTATATTTTGCAGTTTTTTTGGCCAGGGCCAGGTTTGAACCTGCCACCTCTGGTATATGAGGCTGGTGCCCTACTCCTTGAGCCACAGGCACCACCCTAACGCTGGTATTTTTAATAAATAGCCTAGGACAGTGCATATGCACACACACACAGAGGTGACAAAAAATGTACATACACCTTAAGAAAGGAAAAACCTGTACTAAAAGTACAATACTCAAGTCATCTTTGACTTCTGCAGTTATAAGAGATAAAAGATACAAAATACAAGATATCAGAATACATTTTGTATTACAATTTTAATGTATTTTTTTACTTTCTTAAAATGTGTATACATATTTTGGCACCCTCTGTGTATATCATATTATATATAAATATAGGTATATAGTCATCTTGTCTGTAAACTAATTGCTAATGAGTTGACTGTCAAGAATTATCCTTAAAAGCAGAGCCTGTGGCTCATCCAGTAGGGCGCCAGCCCCATATACCAAAGGTGGGGTTCTAACCTGGCCTTGGCTGAACTGCAAAACAGAAAATAAGCTGGGCCTTATGGCAGGTGCCTGTAGTCCCAGCTACTTGGGAGGCTGAGGCAAGAGAATCACCTAAGCCCAGGAGCTGGAGATTTCTGTGAGCGGTGTGACGCCATGGCACTCTACCGAGGGCGATAAAGTGAGACTCTGTCTCTACCAAAAAAAAAAAAAAAATTTATCCTTACAACACTTACAGCATGAGTCTCTCTGCATGTGCTGGCAAACATCTGACAATTGATTTTCTGTGGAGGAGTGGGACCACCCTGATTTGCCGTGTTTGTGGCTTAGATCGTGTGAATACTGCCAACATGGTCAATTTCAAGCTAGCAATATGATGTCACTGAACAGGGAATGGAAAAGTCCCACACTAGCACACCATTGTATAATATTTCCATCACACAGATACAAAAGGTATAAACAACCTCAAGAGCACAGGAAATAGTAAACTGTAGTACATTAATGAGGAAGTGATGAATTTGTATTACTTGTCACCTTCATTTTTTTAATATGCTTTATTATAAGTTTATATAATTTTTAAAAGTGGCTATCTTAACACCTGACTTGCAAATGTTTTGCAAATTTAACAATGGGCTTTCATAAGATGGCATAGGCTGTCTTCAACCCACCTCTAAAATTTACCTTGTGATATACCTGGAAATAAGAACTTATTTCTGAGCTCTTTGGATATGTGAAATAAGGACAAAGAAAGGGAGAGGTTTGCTTTTGTTTTTTTTCTGAAACCAACTACTTCCCAAATTCTTCCTACTCTTCCCACACTCCCTGGAAAGAGGAACATTCACTAATCCGAATGTTCAGAGCCAAGGGTTTCTGTTGAACTGTATTCTTTCAGTGAGAAAAATTACCCCCAAAGCTGGAATTTAGGTTCCATATCTCCTCAGCTGCATCTTGCCTCTCTGTGCCAAGTAGATCTCTTGGACTTAGCCTCTTGGATCGGGACCTTTAAGTTCTCTTTCGCTCCAGCTGGCCCAAGCAGGAGGGCAGCTTACTCTGTCCTCCATGACAAGCATATATGAGCTTGCTAGTTTTCAAGATACAGACGGGCTAAGGGCTGGGAGAGCAGATGTCTGAGTAGACCATGACAAAGTGACATGTTCAATTCAACTCTGACTTTACATGGAGAAACTAGTAGTGCCTATGCTAAGATTCAGATGACAGGCCATTAGCCTTAACGTGGGCTAAGTCTAGTATTTTAGAGATACTGTTCATAGTAGCACCAGCTATAGGAGCAGTTGGCTTTTTGCAGTCTTCTAGGGCTCCAAATTATAGGAATACCAGTCAAGTAAGAGTGTAACTTTAAAAGCACTACCCACCCCAATACAATTGTATATCCTTCTATCCTCTCCTTTCATGCCGGTTAACTCTTGGCTCAATTTCTGTCTTTTACCAGTTTTGTAAAAATGGCTGGAAGAAGCTACCTAACACTAAACTTGTGATGTTTCCTTTATTGCTACAGTCCCAGCTGACTCATGATCTCCTTTCCAAAGTGAGACAATTTAACCAAATGATTTTTAAATGACAATTTAACCAAATGATTTCCATCACGTAATATGGGTCACTAACTTTCCCACTTGCAATATGTGATTCCTCATCACCCATTTATTTCTACCAAGACAATGTCACATTCTAATTTTGTGACCTGCGCAATGCTTTTGGACACCAGTTTTTGTGCTGTTTTGAAGTGAATTTGGCTATGAGTAAGAAAGACCCAAATAACAGTGGGTAAAGTGAAATAAGTATACATTTCTCTTTCATTTAAAGTTCAGAGGTTGGAAAACACAACTAATCGTGGCTGTACTGTTTGAAGCTCTCAGGGACCCACTTTGTACTTTGCTGTCCTGTCACCTTCAGGAATGGCATGGAGCCCTTGTCTCATGATCAAAGACACAGTCATGACTGGGACAAAGAGCATGAACCAGATGTTTACGTCCTGTGGTGGATTACACTTGTGTTTACGTGCTGTGGTGGATTTCATTCACTACCTACCTCTCTGAGTGGGAGGAGATTTCCTTTCTCATTGATGTTGGACTTGGCCATGTGACTTGCTTTGGATTCATAGTAGACAGAGATTATTCCTCTTGACTTTAGATTTGACTGCAAGTCTTGGTTTGGCCAATAGAATATTAGTGAATGTGATGAGAACAGAACCTTGAATGGGCCTGTGTGGTTGGGCTTGTTCTCCAGAAACATGCCTCCAGGAACTGATGGTCAAAGGAGGATGGAACATACTCGAAGCTGCCCTGGACCCTGCCCATGGCCTACAGCTAAGCCTAGCAATATCTGGATCAGTCCTATATTAGCTGAACTCCAGGTGACTTCACAGATAATGTGAGCAAGAAATAAATGCTTATCATAATAACTGCCAAATTTTGAGTGGCTTATTACACAATATTGTTTTGCCAACCCTACTAGCCAGAATTCACTCTAATGATTAGCCTCCTATGGAGGCTGCAAAGTGAATTTTTTTTTCTGTCATATACTCTTAATAAATAATCAGAGGTTAAAAAAAAGCTACTAAGGGAGAAGAGGATAATGGATATGGGCAAAAAATGACCTTTATTATAGTTCCTACCTTTCTAATATGTATTTATCCTTGTTATTTAGATTTGGAATAGTGCTCACAAAAGAATGTTTTATAGGGACAAGGGACCCTGTCTTCCTTGGTATTTTTACATCCAAGTGTGGAACCACTTTATTCCCAGGTGTTAACACTGAGAAACAGCCACCCTCGGTGTAGTAACTATATTATAGCACAATCTATTAATAGTAAATAAAATCATTATTATCTGAAATACTCCATTTAACTAATAATATAACTAGTGACATAAACTCTTAAGCTATGTCTTCATGGGGAGCTAATCATAAGAACCAGGATATATTTATATGTGAAATCATGTTTTAAACATCTCTTAAAATGACAAGTTCCTGAAGTATTCATTGAGTCAAGTTAGTGAAGTAGAATCATTGAATTTAACATTGTTTCAGAAGTGACCTATTAAGTCTGCCGGCTTAGAGTCAGGAAGAGTGCATTGCATAGATAGCAATGACATGAAAGCTGGTGTTTAATTCATGGTGCTGGTTTTATTGTAAGTGTGTGTGGAACAACAGAGAGCACAATGAAGTCATTACTTGCTTTGATTGGGGCTCTTGACCAAAGCCGAGAGCTGGAGAAATCTAATTTAGAGCAGGCGACATAAATACATCTGCACTGCCCAGCTCCTTGCTCCAGTAGAGCCCTGTATTATTTGCAATAAACTGTATACTTTCACATTCTGCCTTGGACAGACTCCCCTAATGACAATCCTATTTATAAATTGACTGAAAAGAAAAGAGTGAAATGAAAAACGTGGAATTCAAAAGTGCTGTTGGTGTGCATATACTGCAATTTATCAATCCATTCGTGGGTCAATGGGCGCTTGGGCTTCTTCCATGACTTAGCAATTATGAATTGGGCTGCAATAAACATTCTGGTACAGATGTCTCTGTTATAATGTGATTTTTGGTTTTCTGGATATATACCTAGTAGAGGAATTGTAGGATCGAAAGGCAGGTCTAGTTTTAGATGGCTAAGTGTTCTCCAAACATCTTTCCAAAAGGAACATAAGAAGAAAAGGGAGAGGGAGGGGCAGGGAGGGGAGGATGGGTGGAGGGAGGGTAATTGGTGGGACCACACCTGCGGTGCATCTTACAAGGGTACATGTGAAATTTACTAAATGTAGAATATAAATGTCTTAACACGGTAACTAAGAAAATGCCGTGAAGGCTATGTTAACCAGTTTGATGAAAATATTTTGAATTGTATATAAAACCAGCACATTGTACCCCATGATTGCATTAATGTACACAGCTATGATTTAATTTTAAAAACAGTGCAGTTGGATAAGGGCAGTTGAGAAGCCTGGGGGCATCGTTAGTCTAATGATGTCAGTAGAAGCTGAGGACACCTGGTTTGACTGAGGGTACAATGAAGTTGAGGCTGAGCTCCCTACTTCAAGAGACGTGGGATTTGCTGGGACCAAAAATGACTGAGTTTATTTAACTACATGGGCATTTTTAAATTGAGAATGTTGCCCTAATTATTCTTAATTATACATATCAAAGAATTCTTATTCATTCTCATACATTCAATTCCCCAGATGAATTTTACAGTTTATTTGTAAAATTAAAAATATTTGTTGAGATTGAGATAGAAATTGCATCAAATGTAAAACTAATTTGGGTGAAGATTGAGTCTCTCCTGCCAGGAATCTATTTTCCCTTATTGATACAATCTTCACCAATTGCTTACTCTAAATAAGCATGCCACCCAAGCCGGGATTCAGTGTGCTCTCAAAAGAGGCTTTCGAGCTCACATGTTTTTATTTCATGATTGGGTATTTACTTACCTCTGCTGGATTAATTTTAGTCAGCTGCAAAGTTGGTTGGGGTTTGCTGTCTCCCCTTCAGCGCCCTCTGCTCCATTCAGGGTTTGTAACTTAAAGAGTCTGGTAAAAGAAATGACGGCATGTTTATGCCACCCTTGCTGGCCCGCCATACATTATTACGCTTTGATGCAGTACAGTTAAAGTGTGTTTTCTTTATCTTCGTGTGTCAGTGCAGCTCGGTGATTTCACAATTAATATGATGATGTTATATATCTTCAGAATTTAACTAACACTTAATTTTGGCCATAGTAGTAGATGCCAGGCTCCAGTGATTCAGTCACCATTATTTTGGTTGTTCAGCCAGTCAAGTTTAACTGAAAGGCCATTTATTTTGGACCAGTAGCAACCTGAATGATTGTCTCACCAGAGTCATTCAAAAGATGTGTAACTTTAGCCCAAAGGATTACATCTCCCAAACTCAGTATCTTCATCTATTTAATAGGGAGAAAAGTAACGAAATAGATACACAGGTGCATTACTCAAGATAATGTAATAAAATGTCTAGTAGAATGTTCGATACGATGAGCAGTATGCAAATAAAAAATTATCTATTATTAATGGCAACAGCAGTAGTAAGATGTATCTGAGTAATGTAATATGAGATAATGACAAATCCTGGCTCAGGTTGTATAGTCACATAGATGTGTATTTAAACCTTGGCTGCACCAGTTACAAACTACGCAAGTAACACAGAATACATTCACATCTCTGCCAAGTTCCTTAACACCTCTGAAAATACGTTCCCACATCTACAAAGTAGAAAATAATATCAATCTTAGAGAGTTACAATTGGAATTAAAATGAGATTCTGTACAGGAGGAACTAAGCACAGTTTTTGGCACATAAAAGAGGCTGCGATCAGTGGTGGCAACAACTGATATTGTCACTGTTGTTGAATGTTGCGAAGATTAAGTCAGCCTAATGGGTATAGAAAGTTCCTAATAGGGTGCCTTAACTAGGAAGTGCTAAAATGGTAGCAACTGTTACTTCTGTCTCCACTAGGAATCCTGCTACAGATTGCCTCAGCAACTCTAAACTTCTGGAGGTCAGAGTTGAACAGATGATTCTGATGAGTAGAGAATGTGTATACATAGGAGAACTTCTGGATATTTCCACAATCTCTACACACTTACCTTTATCCTGTGGATTAACTTCTCACTGATAAAATCATCTGCTCAGCTCAGTGCCCATAGTACAGTGGTTGTGGCACCAGCCACACACACCGAGGCTGGCCTGTTTGAACCCGGCCCAGGCCTGCTAAACACACTGCAACAAAAAATAGCCGGGCGTTGTGGCGGGCGCCTATAGTCCCAGCTACCTGGGAGGCTGAGGCAAGACAATCTTTTAAGCCCAAGAGTTTGAGGTTGCTGTGAGCTGTGACACCACAGCACTCTACTGAGGGCAACATAGTGAGACTTAGTCTCAAGAAAAAAAATTGCTCAAAATGTTTTTTGTTTTGTTTCATTTTTAAATTCCAATATAGAAACAAAATTTCACGTTTATCATCTAAAAAAATAGTGCTTGGATGTTTTTACAAACAAAACTGGCCAGGCAGGTATTTTCTGCAAAGCCCAGTGAGACTGACTCAGACATTTGAAAGCCCCATGTGTTTTCTTTCGGCATCTTTGACTTGCTGGTGATTGTATTGTCTGGACTTCAGTAAGACTCCCCGCCTCTTATTTAATAATCTAGGACTTTCATTTCCTGAATAAGAGTAGACACACATCGATGAATTTTACCCATTAGGACACATTGAATTATTTTCTGTAGAAACAGCTAGAGCCAGTATCTGAGAGAACCACAAAGACTTCTTCCTCTTTCATGCTGTGAAGCCAAATGGAGTCTTCATTACCGGGAAGTCAGAAAGGGGACTTACTCTTCCGAGTGCCTGAAGGAAAGTGCATGGGCCCTTCAAAGAAACAACGTGTCCCAGAGGAAATGCACTGAAAAGTGGGAGATGTTTATTTTTCTAGATCCTACTTGGCCATCTAGATAGTCTGATTTAAATTCCTGACTCATGATATGTCATATTATTTTCTTACCAATACACTGGAATTAATCCAAAACATGAAGAAAAGAGACAAAGATCAAGACGAATGAGTTAATTTAACATTTGTTGCTCTAGTTAATTGTAGGGGAACTGAGGATTATAAAACTATATTAATTATTTATGTCAACATCTCAATAGTAGCAGAGCCAGGATTTGAGACTCAGTAGTCTGAGGTCAAAGTCACTGTTCTTTTTCTGGTTCCAAACTCTACTTTCTTAAACAAACTTACAAAACCAGTGCAAATGAACAAACAAAACCTTCTATCTCTTTTCCCTAAATAAAATAAGTGACTTTATCCACCTATCTCTCTCTAGGTATAATTAAATTCCCTGAGGACTACAGGCAGGTAGTGAGCAGTGTAAGAACACCCTGTCTTACTCAGTTCCACACACAGGCTGGGGTTATCCTTACTGGAGAAGCAGCATTAGGACAAGTGTAACATCTGAGCTGAAGAGGCTTGATTCAAGCTCTGTTTTGTAAGGGATGCAGTCTAATTCCTGGGCATGCAAATTATGATTTCAATTATCAGCTGGAGCCTCTTCTTAGTGCCTGGAGGAATTTCTTATTTTGCAATTTTACACTAATGACATAAAAGATGTACTGAGCTGAGCTGTGTGCACCAGACTATAAATTTAAACCCACTGCTCTAGTTTTATTTGATGCCACACAGAAATAAAGGCCTTTCTAGAGATGACAATCTGGGAATGAAGTTTACTGCCTACCTTGTGAGCTAGTTAAAATGCACAAGAATATGTCTTATTTAGATACCTACTTTTTATGTATGAGTATTTTTAAAATTTTTTATTATTAGTGAAATGTAAGCATTACATAGAAAGTGATGTTCTCTCTATGATGTTCAATTATGGTGTTTTCTATAAAACATCATGGTTTAATGTTCCTATTGTTTATATCCTCATATTAAGATTTGTGGGTTTTCTTTAACTTTCTTCTTTTTCCTTTCTGTATGGCTTGAATTCTTTGTAAAGAAAAGGTATCATTTTCACATCATTTATGTAAGGTAAATTCTATCATAGCAATATATATATAAGATCCCAAAATCCTGTTTCTTAAAATGTGCCATGTTATATATTTGTTGAGATTTTATTCCTATTAACATATAACGATAAAACTTATCGCCTGCATGAATGAGCTGACATGGAACTGAGACAATCCCATTCCAAGTACTCACAAAGCAATCATTTCCAAACAGCCCCTCACCCTTTAGCCGCCTTCCAATGATGCAAGCCAATTGACAGTCACGTAATGGCCAAACCGGCATCAGAGCAAAGCGTGATATTTAAGTGTTTGTATTTATTATGCAAAAACAATAATTTTGTTTCGATGGCTGAGGAAAATTAATTTATAGATGTCCCTAGTCCTCCCCATAGGTAAAGTCAGTGCCTATTAATGTGCATGTAGGCCCTGGTTTCTACTTCAAGTAGTGTATAGATTTGCCTACTTTTTGCATTCTGCAGAACCCATTGAATGAATAGCACTAAGAGATAAATAGGAGAGTTAAATAGGGTAGGTCAATCTACACAGTAAAGTGCTTACATAAAGTAAGAAGAATGGAGGACAGAAACCATACAGGTGAATACGGACACATATTTGGGTAGTGTATCATCTGAAAGACTCCAAAGTATCTCTATAATGTATAGGTGGGTCATTACAAAAGTTTTGAGATACACAAAAATCAAGAAACACAAAATCCGCTCAGAGAAACAAATGCAGCCCTTCCATCAACACCAATAAGCTGAGCAAGCAGAAGCGTACACAGGTGACACAGAAAGGACGCTGTCAGCTGTGCTTTTTGGAAGTAAAATAGTAGGCCACAACACAGTCTGTCCCAAAACTTTCATACTGACCCGTGTGTGTATGAAAAAACATAATCTGTAACTATAAATGCAGAATGAGAACAAGTAGGTTTTGAAAGTATTGTTTTTGAATTGATGATCTTTAATGTTCTTTAAAGAACTCAGGAAAATGTTAATATGACAAAAGAGCCTTCAGGATGAAGGCCCAGAGTGCAGGGACATTGTCCATTTTTATGCTTAGGTTCAACAGAGTACGGACAGCTGTGTAGAAATATGACTGGACACAACGATATGATCTAATGCTGGTGGGATAAGTGGGGAAACCCCCAGCAGGGCTGCCAGTGTAGTTTCTTCCTGGCCCTCCTGGCCTGTGTCCCTTCCTTCAGGAGGAGGGCAGGAATGAGGGCCTTATGGGCTACAATCAAGAAAGGGAGGTCAGAGAATTACTCTATGGCCGGTTGTTACATAGAATCATTGTAGGCTTGATGGCTGGCTTTTGGGAAAGGGGGTGCTTGCTTTTGTGACCCATGTTGGGGAAGAGGGATTCTAGTTTCTATGCCTAGCCTCAAGATTGGGACTGAGAGGCAGGAGAGAAGTTCACTGAGGAACTTTTGCTTTGAGGCCTGGATTTGGGGGTACTGTTTTCTGAGCTGCACCATCAGTTTAAAATATAATACAAATAGAATACTTTTCTGGTATTAGTAATACACTTTTTGAAAAGAGAGATGGTGGCGTGGTTTATAGTATATAACTGGGAAATATTGCTTTCCTGGTTTCCTTTGGGTCCTCTTCTTATCTATGTTGCTAATGGTCCTCTTCTTATCTATGTTGCTAATGATAACTGTAGTTCTCCATTAGAACAATTGATTTCTTTTATTAGGATTTTTAACTAATATAATATAAATATTAAAAAATATATAATTCTAAAGGCTCTGAAATTCCTCATTTATTGTCACTCACATATAACAATAAAAATATAACAAAAAATATGACATATTTTTATAATACAAAATATTTATCGGCTGTTTTTCGCTAGCCCTAATTATTTATTTATTTATTTATTTATTTTATTGTTGGGGATTCATTGAGGGTACAAGAAACCATGTTACACTGGTTGCATTTGTTGGGTAAAGTCCCTCTTACAATCGTGTTTTGCCCCCAAAAGGTGTGGCACACACCAAGATCCCAAGACCCCACCCCCTTACTCCTTCCCTCTCTCTGCTCTTCCTTTCCCCACCCCTCCCTCATTCTTCCTCTCTCTGCTCTCCCCTTCCTTCACCCCCACCGTGTCAATAATTGTCATTAATTGTCCTCATATCAAACTTGAGTACATG
>CAUYON010144145.1:0-21875 GCA_963573935.1 Arctocebus calabarensis
TTTTTTTTGTAGAGACAGAGTCTCACTTTATCGCCCTGGGTAGAGTGCCGTGGCGTCACACTGCTCACAGCAACCTCCAGCTCTTGGGCTTAAGCGATTCTCTTGCCTCAGCCTCCCTAGTAGCTGGGACTACAGGCACCAATAAATGCCATTTTAAAACCTGAATGATCATTCCTACATTATGAATCACTGTTGATATTTGGGTGAATTTCTTCCTAGGACCTTTTAAAAGTAGGTATGTGTCTTTTAAAAAAAAAGCATTAGAATTGTAGCTTCCTCCCCCCCTCACCCCCAGTTAGTTGTAAACTTTTCATTTGGGATTATGGATAAATGTCTTTCTACAACGTTCTTGAACGCCCGCGGATCTGAGTGAGGCATCCTGGAGGGGGCGATCTGTCCCTTCTGCTTGGACACTTAGAATGTTTCCAGTTTCCCCTCCTAGACCACATAGGGAAGAACATTCCTGGAGATACACCTTGTACATCTTGGGAGGGGAATTGCTGGGCCCCAAGACCTCTCTCTCCCGGTGTCAATGGTGTATCGGGGATTAATGGGGCAGCTTGGTCTCTGGTCTCTTGGTCTCACTGAAGGCAGCACAGCTTCCTGCACATATCTGCGGCTCTGAGACTACATTTAAGCAACAGCCGCCACCATGGCCCCCGGGTGGCGTGGCATAAGAGCTGAGATTGGAACGCTCTTTTGCTGCCCACCAGTTCAGGATTCCCAGGACTTAAGCCCTGCTGGCTGGCTGAGCTCCCCCAGCCGCAGGGCCGGGTATGGTATGAGGCTTACTCTTCCCACCTGTGATGTTGCTGGGAGCTAATGCATGGACATGGCTGCAAATCTGATTTCTGTCTGGTATGAGAATTCTCTTTACCCCTGCTCTCTGTCATCAAAACAGAAATGGGCTCCAAGAGAAAATATGTTAGTGTGGTTATCATGGAAGAATGCAGCAACACTTTAGATGTCACCTATTTAAAGACCAGAAAGTACCTTAAATGTGGGAACATTAACAATGCTTATAGTAACTTTGCAAAATTATGAAGTTTATATACTAAGGAGAGGGAAATCACTGGGAGTCCTGGATTGTCTCAGCTTCCACGGAGGTGGAGGAATCTCAAGGCTCCACAAATTGACTGTTCAAACTTAATGCACAGAGTGGTTATTCTTTTCTCTCCAAAACAATCAACTACCTTCTCACAATGTATTTTCTATTTCTTTGGTCCCTGGTTGTTAGGTTTGTCTAGCTTGGTTTGCTAAGTGTTTGAAATATGCTGGTAACGATGATGGTGGTTATGGCCGGCACTTGCTAAGCCCTTAGAAAGTGTCTACAAGTGTGCTAGGCAGTACGCATACATCATGATGTTTGATTTTTCACATCATGCGATTTAAAGATGGAGCAAGTCAGGCTCAGACACTGCACCTTGGCCACAGTCACAAATTTAATGAACGGCAGAGTTGGAACTTGATCACAGTTCTGGCTGAATTCAAGTCATACAGCTCTTTAATTGTCCTGCTCTGTTTTTAGAAAGTTATGAGACCTGCCCAAGTTCAGAGCCTTGGAGTAGGTCAGGACCCTGACTTCTGATTCCTCCACCATGGATTCTCATCCCTCCATGTGATTCCCCCATGTGTTTTAGAGTGCTTGTTGGAGACCCCAACAGAATAGCCAGAGAGGCCCCCCTCAGTGCATCCCCTGAGTGGCTCCGTCACCCTGACTCTTATTTCTTGGGGTAGAGATCGCCCTGCCACGTCTCTCCTTCCTGGGAGGCTCCACGGGGCTGGGGATGCAGCGGTGTCCCAGGTGCTCTGCACCCAGCCCGACACCATCACTAGTCAAGAAATGCTGAGTGAATCATTCAAAAGAACCCAGAGTGTTAATGTTGCTGTGAGCCTGCCGGACTGTCTGTCCTTCCTTTCCTCCTTCACTCCTTTTCCTTCCTGCTACCCTTCCTGACTTCCATGCCAAACGAACCCTTCGTCACATCTGTGAATCCCTTTAAAGCACTTCCTCTGGGTCAGGCATGCAGTTGAGTAATTAAGACCTTCTCTTGGGGGGGAGGATGGGCGGAAGGAGAGTAATTGGTGGGTCCACACTTATGGTGCATCTTAGAAGGGTACAGGTGAAACTAAATGTAGAATATAAATGTCCACAATAACTAAGAAAATGCCGTGCTATGTCTTTGATGAAAATATTTCAAACTGCATAGAAAACCAGCACATTGTACCCCATGATTGCATCTATGTACATGATTTAATAATAATAAAAAAAGAGACCTTCTTTTTTTTTAATAATAAAAAAAAAGACCTTCTCTTGGCCCTGTGGAAACCCAGAGGCTGGTCTTACAGCCAGATGGAGGGTGTGGGACAGCCAACGGTGTATGCAGGGATGTCCTGCCCAGGCTGATGTCCGAGTGTCTGTTGAGGGCTGTTTGGAGCCAGTGGGAATTGCATAGACAAGAATTGTCCTCCATGTCCGTAGCAGGCCACCCTCCCCTGGGGAGCTGCCCCCTACACACAGTCTGGTTTTGGGGGGTGGGGAGGACACTTCCAAACACTGAGTTACTTGCATCTTCACTGTGACTTTGTAAATCTCAGTGATAGGAGAGAAAGTCACCTGCCAACATTGGACAGGAGGAATGACAGAGACGTCCAGTCTGAGTCACCCTCAATCCATTTGCCCCAGCTTGTGTGTAAAAGACCTGGCCTTGGAAGAGCACTCTGAACTCATCCCTGCAGTGTGCCCAGAACAAGCTGTCGTTCCATTTTACACAAGAGCGGCCGAGGCACAAAGCCTGGCTGGCAGCCAAGACCTGCCGATGGCCAAAGGAAGGGTCAGCAGGCTCAGAGGATTGCTTGTGGCCACCCAGGCCCCAGGGGACAGTGCTTTCCCCGGGCCTGGGCAGAGATAGCCAGGCAGGACAGATATTCCCAGAGGCTAAGCTTGAGTGAGTATAGACCATGTTCCCCTAGTCCATCCGAAACAATGGCCTCAGAATTCCAGGGTTGGGTAGGATCTTCAAGAAGATTTCCTTGAAAGTCTTATCCTCACATGAACAAAATAAAAATCAGAGCAGAGAAAGATTTGCCCAAAGATGCTTAGCCAGTGGGCAGCAGGGAAAGACTTAGAGGCTCTCTGAAACAGCTTCCCCTTCCCTGCCCCAAATAAACACACACGGTCCAGTCCTACATTCAATTTGTAATGAAATCATTTTTTAATTTTTTAAATATATTTTTTATTATATTTATTTATGTATTTATTTATTTGAGACAGTCTCACTTTGTCACCCTCGGTAGACTGCTGTGGCGTCACAGCTCACAGCAACCTCCAACTCTTGGGCTTAGGTGATTCTCTTACCTCAGCCTCCCGAGTAGCTGGGACTACAGGCACCCGCCACAAGGCCAGGCCATTTTTTGTTGTAGTTTGGCCCAGGGCCGGGTTCGAACCCGCCACCCTGGGTATATGGGGCCGGCATCCTACTCAATGAGCCACAAGGCGCCGCCCCCTGTAATGAAGTCTTTTTAAAAGGAAAATCCCATGCCCTGAAGGGCCTTTGTTAAAAATACTTGCCTAAAGCAGAGCAGAGGAGCAGAATAATCTTATAATAAGCAAGGAGCTTTCCTTCAGGGTGATGGAAATGTTCAGAATTTAATCATGGCAGTGGCTGGGAATGTACTACATGTCACAGCGAGTTTTACACTTTAAAGTGGTTCATTTTATATTATGTGTATTTCACTTCAATAGAAACAAATCATGAAAAATAATGGAAACAGTTATAAAGGACATTACTGGGACCTCGGGGAAGTCTGACCAAGGACTGTGCTTTGGCTAGATGGCAGCTGAATTTCCTGGGGCTGACACTTGTATTGGGGTTGGGCAGGGAATGTCCTCAGGAGACATACATGGAAGCATTTGAGGAAAAAAAGTTTGACATCCACAATCAGAGTCCAAATGGTTCAGGAAAATATGTGTGTGTGATCAGAGAGGGCGAATAATACATGGCAAATTGGGGAGAATGCAGGTGAGGGGTCTGGAGATGTCCCTCAGATTGTTCTAGAAACTCCTTTGTAAGTTTGAGGTTTTTCAGAATAAAAAAGTTGAGGGGAAAAAAGCTAGCCCACCTGCCTAGTCCAACCCGTGACTTCCTCCTGCCAGGCTGGCACCAGGGGCCTGTGTCGTGCCGGGGTATGTGGGTCACATCCCGCAGAGCAGGCTCCCGGACACAGGCTGGGCAGGTGTCACTGCCATGGTCCCAGAGCCAGAAACTGAGGCTCAGAGGTGCAGCACCAGGCTGGTGTGGAGGGAAAGTCAGGCTATTGGGGTCTTCTCAGGTGCATCTCCCAGGTAATTGGGAGTCATGTTGTGTCCCAGTGTCACGGGTAAGGAACACACAGGGAAGGCAGCCCGTCCCTGGGAGCTAACCCCAAACTTGTCAGCCCCTCCAGAGCATTCTCTCTTCCCATCCTCCTGTGCACAAGTAGGTGGTGACTTAGTCTTTTCTCAGTCCGCAGCTTCCTTTGGGGTCAAAAGTAATTTGTTTTTCTTGCACAGGAAATTTTTATAAACTTGGTTGTTGGGTCTTGTTCGATATCGACAAGAAAGCATGCGAGTGGAAGTGGTTGCTCTCGAGAACAAAGCCCTGCCCAAGCCGCACGGAACAGCCCTGTCAGGAAAAGAGCTTGAGAAGGCGACTCCCGCAGCCAGCCGAGTTCCAGAGTTTTGCAGTTGTTGCTGATGACAGCCACCATTTAGCTGAAGGTCTGCTCGGGGCCAGACTGTGTGCATGTGTGCCCGTGCGTGTGAGTATGCCTGTGTGTGTGCACTGTGCATACATTTGCATGAGGGCACGTGTGTGCTCGTGTGTGCATCTGCGTGTGAGAATTCTCATGTGCGGCTGTGTGTGTTCCTGCAGCGGCCCCTCTGAGAGCTCAAGCTCCATTTTACAGAAGCTCAGAAATGCTCAGACAGGCCCCTCCTCTGTGGCACTTGCTGTAATTGTCATAAAATGATGATTTACGCAATGACTTGCCCACGATGTGCCTCTGTCCAGTGTTACAGTGTCTATATGCTCTGTAGAGGCCTGTGTGTGTGTGTGTGTGTGTGTGTGTGTGTGTGTGTGTGTGTGACCTATCCAGCATTGCCCTGGTTTGGCAGGGGGTGACACATCTCCCTTTTATGCGGGAGAGACGGACAAAGTAGGGTGGGGGGGCAAAAGGAAGTGGGGTCCTCAGCCTCCTTCTAGCCCCTGCTTTCTGGCAGGTCAGGGGAGACCAGGGGTATTTCTGTTCTGAGGCATTTGAGCAGACGGTCCAAGCTCAGTCTCTGCTAGGGTTTTGGGCACATATGCCACAGATGAGGGGACTGGAGAACTGTGTGCCTTGGGACGGCCCTTGATCCAGTTTCCCCACCTGGGAAATGGGAGGGAGATGCGCAGTTGAGGGGCCTCCAGGAGTGGCCAGAGGGTCCAGGGCTAAAGGAGCTAGGAGGGGGGAGGCCGTTAGGGTTAGTCTCTGAGGGGAAGGAGCCTCTTCCCAAAGCCCCATCAGAGCTGCTCAGGACCGGACCCTGCCCGCCCACTCCAGCACAGGTGTCCTCCCCCTCAAGATGAGGGGGTCTCATAGGCTCTCGGGTTGCCACCCTGCACCCCAGAGAGACCCCTGCCCAGTGCCACTCCCCTCTCCCACCTGGCCCAGTTCTCTGCTTCACCCTGTCTTTTAGACATGGCATGTGCCCAGGTGCCAAGCCCAGGCTGTGTGCAGGACTCCCCTGCAGCCCCGTCCATCATCTGTCAAGGGAGGATGGAGGAGAGGACAGCCCTGACCAGGGAGGGTGGAGGGGAGCTCTGCCTCCACCAGCTCCTCCTGCCTCTCCCGTCCCTCCCACCACCTTCCCGTGCTTCTCCTCCCTACATCCCCCCACTCAGCACTGGCCCAGTAGGTGCTGGGGGTCTTTGGGCAGAGACTCAAGTGTGTGGCCCCGGCAGCAGCCGGGGGCCTAGTCCTTGAAGCCCGGCAGCCAGGCTGGAAATAACACGGGTTTCTCTTCACCCCTAGCTTCCTTTTCTGCAGTCAGTGTCTGCTTCCCATGGTTTCTGTTTGTTTTAAGGGTTTCTTCCAGAAACTTCCACATAAGACGGTTGGAGTCACAGTCTCTGCTCCTCTTGAACTTGGGACCAGTGACCTTTAGAGTGTTTATGTGACTTCCCTGGTGAGACATGGCTGAGCTCTGGTTCCTCAGCTGAGCTGGCCCCTCCTCCACCAATGGGAGCTGCTGGGTGTTCAGCGGGTGGTGGCAGTGGCTGAGCCACCTCATGCAGACCCCAGAGACCACCACACCACCAGGCATAGTCACAGGACTTCTCTGCGTGGTGGCAGTGTTGCACCAGCATTCAGGTCTCTGGCTCTAAATTAGCTTCTACAAGGGCAGCAGGAGCCATTCGCTGGACACCTGCTATGTCCCAGCTTAACTGGGTACAACAGCCCACAAGGGGGCAGCTTTTCCCGCTCAGGGCCACAGCTCCGTGGCAGCAGATGGGGATTGGAAGACAGATGGCTAGACTCTGCGTTCGCCTCCTGGGACTGTCCAGACGCACAGTTACAGACTGGGTGGCTCAAACCACAGCAATTTATGACCTGCAGTTCTGGAAACTGGAAATTGAGATACAGGAGGGTAGGTCCTCTCTGGGCATGGGTCCTACCTGCCCCCAGCTCCCAGTGCTGTGGTCCTCCCTTGCCTGTGGCTGCCTTCTCCAGCCTCGGCTTCAGCACAGCCTCCTGCTCATTCCCTTCTCTGTCTCAACACTCCCTCTGCCTTTTTCTCTTAAGGACATTTCCTCTTTTAAGGACACTTGTCACAGTTTAGTAGCTACCCACTCCAATCAAGGATGATCTTACCTTGAGGTCTTTAACTCAGGACATGTACAAAGACCCTTTTCCAGATAAGCTCACATCCACAGATTCTGTGGAGCATTATTCTGTCTGCTGCAGCCTTTGTCATTCAGTGCACGGCCCCCACAGCTCGCTGACCCCTACCCAGGGAGCTCCTTCTTTGTTCCCACAAGAGGGGCAGTGGTCAGTGGTCCCCGGAGCATCACTGAGCACAGACCGAGGGGAACACACCTGAGGCGTGCCCACCTGCCCTGAGGCTGGACTCCTCTGGGTTGCCCCAGCAGAGGACCTGGGATGCTTTTCAACATTAGTTCACTGAGGGCACCCTGAGGGCCCATGGGCTAGCTGGCCTGGTCCCCTATTGACCTGGCAGGCCTGCACAGCTGCCCTCAGGCTCTGCCAATCACAGGTGTGTTCCCATCAGATGAAACCCCCCACGTTTGGAACCTGGGCCTTGGCTTCTGCAGCACAGACAGAGGGTGGTGTGGACAAGATCACATCCAATGGTGTAGGGGGTGGCCCCTGCAACATCCGTCACCATTCCTCTTCTGTGGGAAGCCATGATGTCATTAAGATTGGATTGAATATGGAGTCCTCACCAGGGCCTGGGAGACTATGCTTGATGCCCATGAACTTCATCAGCCGGGGTCCAGCTGTTCGGGCTGAGACTAGCTCAGCACAGCAGGACCTGGCTCGTGGAGTCCCACTGCAGCCTCCATCCCCCTCAGGGCTTGGCACAGTCTGCTGATTGTGCAACCCAACAAACAACTTAGCTTCCAACTGTTTGTACCCTTTAACCTGTGACTCTACCTCCAGGAGTTGACTGTGAAGAAGGTCCTTAAAGAAGTGTGCAAAGGCTTGGTGCCTGTGGCTCAGCGGGCTAAGGCACCAGCCACGTACACTTGAGGTGGCGGGTTCAGATCCAGCCTGGGCCCGCCAAACAACAATGACGGCCGTAATCAAAAAATGGCCCGGCGTTGTGGCGGGCGCCTGTAGTCCCAGCTACTTGGGAGGCAGATGCAGGAGACTCGCTTGAGCCCAGGAGTTGGAGGTTGCTGTGAGCTGTGATGCCACAGCACTCTACCCAGGGTGACAACTTGAGGCTCTGTCTCAAAAAAAAAAAAAAAAAAGAAGTGTGCAAAGATGCTCACTAGAGCCCAGTTCAGAGGAGGAGTCACAATTTTTTCCTGTACATGGCCAGAGAGTAAATATCCCCAGATTGAGGGCCCGTAAGGCTATAGACAGTACATACAAACGTGAATGGCTATGTGCCAATAAAACTTTATTTATAAAACTGAAATTTGGATTTCATAATATTTCATGGGTCACCAAATATTCTTCTTTGTATTTTTAACCACTTAAAAATATAAAAAGTATTCTCAGTGCATAGGCTGTATATAAACAGGCAGCAAGCTGGCCCATGGGCTACAGTTTGCCACCCCAATTTAGGGTTGGAGACAGATTGTAAAAAGCTAAATTTTCAGCAAAGGACTTATGAATGAGGTACTTGCAACAACCGTATGCTTCATTGAAATCGTCACCCTAGGAAGCAAAGTGAAAAAAGCAGGACACCCGACTCATCAGTAAAATTTTGATTTTATAAAAGAAAAAAGGAAGGAACAGAACAAAATATGCTTAGAGGTACTTTTTTTAAAAGTAAGAGAATCCCCCTCACTTCCTCCTTATTAGCCCGTATCTCTTTTTCTCTACATTTCCTACCCTGAAAATGGATCACTCTTATAATCACAACATAGGAGCTATTAGACCAGGAGGAGATAATCTTGGTCAACGTTCTCTTGGGGCCACAGACAAAGGGGGCTGTGCTGTGGTTGAGTGACCCCATCAGTCAGCGCTGAGTGGCCACATGCAGGACGCCGTGCAGCTCTGGTGGTCAAAGGTGTGCAGACAGCGCTGTCTTACACATCCCCGAATGTCACCTTCCTCCCAAACAAATCCGCGGGGCTCTGGCACAATGCCTTTCTACTCAAGCTCCTCCGGCCGGAACCAGCCCAGTGTTTTTCTTAGAGGGTCAGAGGAGCTGCCCTCTCGGGACGGAATCCAGCGCTCCCTGGGCTGCCCGAGGCTGTGACCTGGCGGAGCCAGCCTCTCTGGACCACTTTGTGCGAGCGAAGGAGGCTTTTAACTTTTTCAAATGCTCTTTGCAGCTTGAGGTGGTGTGTTCTCCAAAGGGCTCCATGAAATTCTCGGAGACCTGTCAAACCTGGTGAGTCGTAAGTGCTTTGATTTACGGGACAGATGTTTGCCAGCTCACACTTGAAGGGACCCAGGGAGGCGGGGTGGAATTAAATAAGAATAGGGGTGTCAACTCCCAAAAGGTGGCATAGCTCTGCTCTAATTCCTTAACGCCCAGTATGGTTCAGAGGTCGGGACTGCTAATGGGTGGGGAACAAATTGAGGGTTACCACCTGCATTTCAGCCAAAGGGGGGAGGCGGATCCCCTTTACAGTTCAAGGGCTGGCTTACTCAGAGGCCAGCAATGCCTGTGTGCTCCCTGGGTCTAACATTGACCTGCTTGGCGACACTACTTGTCCCCTATGAGCCTCAGTTTCCACACCCGTAAAATAGGACCACTCTGGAGACTAAACAAAATGACGGACAGAAGCCCACACACGGGACGTGGCGCAGCAGAGTTGCCATTCTTCTCTAGTTGTGTCTCCGGCAACCCAGAGAGGCCATCGCAGGGCTGGAAGGGCTTCTTCATGATTAAGAAACTTCCAGGAGGCTCAGCGCCTGTGGCTCAGCGGGCTAGGGCGGCAGCCACGTACACCTGAGCTTGTGGGTTCAAATCCAGCCTGGGCCCGCCAAACAACAATGATGGCTGCAAACAAAAAAAAAAAAAAAAATGGCCGGGTGTTGTGGTGGGCACCTGTGGTCCCAGCTACTTGGGAGGCGGAGGCAGGAGACTCGCTTGAGCCCAGGAATTGGAGGTTGCTGTGAGCTGTGACGCCACAGTACTCTCTGTACACTCAGGGTGACAGCTTGAGGCTCTGTCTCAAAAAAAAACAAAGAAGCTTCCAGGAAGGGTGGGCTGAAGACACCAGGCTTTAGGAACCTTTGTTTATTAGCTTCCTGGTTTCTGAGATGAAGGGACCAGGCAGGACAAGGGCCCTGATAGAAGGCCACCATGCACAGTGGCCCAGCTCCACAGTTGGTGGACAGATTACGTACATGGAGTGATATGACTTCCGTCCCTAAATAACTGGATGGAGTGGGGGGGAGAATGGACCCCAGAGTGCCTGACATCTAGCCTCAACACAACAGCATGAGACCTCTTTATTTGTGCATTTATTGACTTGGTGACTTAGAGTGCTTCTGCTGGAACAGTCACCTTGCAAGCGCAAGCAGGGACCTTGTCACCCCAAATTCTGCTGTTCCTCTAGCACCTAGCCCTGTGCTTGGTGCATTATAGGTGCTATTTTAGAGGGATAATATAACAAGTACCAGGCTACCCTGACACCCCCAGGAAAGGGGCTGGGGGTGAACAGGTCTGGCACAGGCCTGGGCATAGGATCAGGGATGGCAAAGCACAGCTTTAACTAGAAAGTAAGAAGATCCCTGCAGGGTGTTGCCCAGAGCCTCTCAGGGCCTGGGTTCTGAGCAGCTGGGAAGGCCGTGTGACTGAGGACACAGACCCTCCATGTGGAAAAGAGTGGGTGGGGGTTTCTGGGGCAGGGCAAGACACAGTCCAGCGTGTCAGGCATTGGGTTCTAGCCTCTGCCTTTCTTCTCTTTACCTTTTTTCTAATTTCCATATTTTCTCTAAAGACTGTGCGTTACTTTTATAATATTTTTTAAAAACCAGTTTGAGTTGGGGTGGAGATCACAGTGTATAAAAATGTCTAGCTGGGTAAATTTATTTATTAGAGTGAAAAATTAGAACCAGCCTTAAAGTCCGACCTGGGAGGAAAGCTTGAGTGGCCATGCCAGATGGTAGCAAGGCGAATTTGCTGATGCAGACGGATGTCCCCAGCATTTCATAAAACCAGGCTGTAGAACGTCACCTGCCATGTGAGCCGGAAACCACGTGCCTGTCCTGATGTGATGAACAATGAAGAGGCTGCACAGTGAAACACAGCCCTCGTCCTCAGGGATCCCGTTGCTGATAGATTTTTGGTGAATGTCTCCTCTCGGAATGGCCTCTGCCTCTGCAAACATTCCTTGGGGGGTGGGGGGGACTTTTGCTTTCACACCCCTGTGGGCAGATACCAACCCTAACTTTACTTTTCAAAGATCTCTATATATATGCAGAGCGAAGAAGCCTCCTCAACACAGATTGGCGTCTTTTGGCAAAGCTGAGGGTCTGCTGGCCCTGTGACTGCTGGGCACATTCCCCTTGTCATCAAGCCATGCAAAGGAGCCGTGTCCTGATGGCCCCAGACCGAAACAGTCTACCTGTCTCTCTACAGAGGAATGGACAAATAAGTTGTAGCCCAGTCACACGGTGGAATATTATGCAGAAAGGAAAAGGGAATAAACACATCAATGTGAATAAATCTCACAGGCCTAAGGAAGAGGGAAAAAATAAGATATACGCAGGGGAGACTATACAGACATTCTTGGAGAGGGATGTTCAGGCCACAAAACTCTAAAGAAAGCAAGGAAGCCCCAGAACAGTGGTTCCCTTGGGGACAGGAAGCTGGATGGTCCTAGGAAGGGCTTGAGAGGGACATTTGTGTGCTGACCGGCTCTGCCTTGCCCATTGGTTCTGTGGGTATTTGCTTTGAAATTATTTATGAAACTGCCATGCGCCTCTTATGTACTTTTGAGTATGCATGAAATTTTCCACAAGAGGAGAAGAAAAATATCTTCAAGGAGAGACGGCAGCGTGGCAGCCATGCGTGTCCCTGGGAGGTGAGATTCCTGGTAACTTCCACTGTGACGTTAATACAATCCTAACCATTGATCAAGCGTTCTCAATGGGCCATCGCTTGGCAGCTGCCGTCTAATTTTATCCTCAAGACAATTGTGAAGAGTGGCTTTTGTTGTCCCCTTTTTACACCTGAGAGCCTGAAGCCCAGAAAAGGTGGGATTCCTGCCCCCGCCCCTCTGCAGAGCCAGGTGCTTGGGTGACCAACAGAGACGGGTGAGGGAGGGAGGACTGGGCTGGTGTCCTGGCTGGACCTAGGGCAGATCCCCAGGCTGCCCCGATGGGAGTACCAAATGGCAGAGGCCACCAGGGCTTCAGGGCTATCCCTGGGGGCCTTGTCCCTTCCTTGGTGCTACAGGCAAGTTGTAAAGCACTTTGGAGGCCAATTGGCACTAGGACAGGGAATTGCACCCTTGAGGTGGTTCGTGACCCCATAAATTGCCCAGAGGTGGGAGGCAGCTGGGAGGCACCTCAGGCTGGTTCACTGGGGGCTGTTACTCTCTGAGGTGTGGCATTCCACAGTGCTGTGGCCTCTGGCCCCAGGACAGAGATAGGAACCCAGAGAAGAAGTGGCCGTGGGAGGAGACCCCAGTGGGGCAGGCTGGCCGTTACGGGTGGGGGCAGCCCTGGCACCTGCACTGCTGGGGCCTTTCCCGGCGCTCTCAAGGCTGCAGCGTGGGGGATTTGGATTTCAGAGGCCTCTCACATCAGAGGGGCCACATCAAGCCCCTGCACCTTCCAGGTGTTAATAAACCAACAGGGGTGCTGGGTGTGAGCCCGGGGTAGCAAGACAGGGCCTGGCCGCCACCTGCCATCTCTACCTGGGAAGGAGACAGAGGCATCTAGGGCCTCCCTGTCCGTGGAAGCGTCTGATTTCCTGCATGTGGCGCACCCACTGTGTGCGGAGCCTTGGTCACCCGGACATTTGAGGAACAAAGAGAAGCTTATAAGCTCATCCACCATCAGAAAGGGAGGGACCCCCAGGTTCTTGATGGGAAACTGAGATCCAGAGAGCAAGCCCCTTTGCCAAAGCCAGATCTGTGTCATGGCTGAGCATGGTCAGGGCCTGCAGCCTCCTGCTCCCTCCCACGCTGCTGTCCCAGCCTCCCCAGCATGTCAGGTGTCCTGGGCTTTTCAGCTGCCAGGGGCACCTGCAGGAGCTCCCAGAGCCCCAGCTAGTGACACAGCCGGCCTGATGGCATGTCTGGAGTGGAAAGAGCCTTATGTCAGGAGTCTGTTCCCTGCACCAGCTGGGAGCCTGTGCCTCACTCACCACTCCAGCGTGGTCAGTGAGGTCAGGTGCCTGGCCCTGGCCTTTGGCCAGCTCCTGAACAGAGCCTCTGGAAGTCAAAGAATACATTCTCCTTTTGTCCCCAAGGCCACCTAGCCTGCCTGTCCAGGCCAGGCCTAGGGGGCATGGAGACCAGGCATGACTTGCTTCTGCCCCACAGTCTAGCTATACAGGCCCTGCCTGCCCTCCTGGACACCTAGACAGGTGGGTAGGTGATGGATGTTTGGAGCTAATGATGGTGAGAGGTCACAGAATGGAGGGCAGGGTGCCTGTATGGCTGGAGTGATAGGTGCGAGGGTGGGTGGATAGCCAGAGTTGACAGGGTTGAGCCTTAGAGCCAGGTGGGCACTGACCTGGAAGAGAGGGCTGGCAGGGGCTCCACACGCACCAGCGTCTGCAGCTCCAGCTGCTACTATCGTCTTTGTGCCCCTTGCTCTGTGCACGCAGCATGGCAGACCACAGGAGGCTAGGATATCAGCCAGGATGCGCCTTGTACAGGGTCCAACCTGCACTGCTATCCGGGGCTGGCCTGCCTGAACTTGTGGGCAGAATCTTGCTCAAGTGTGTGTGTGCACATGGGTGCGTGTTGCCCAGAGAA
This sequence comes from Arctocebus calabarensis, assembly GCA_963573935.1. Classification (NCBI taxonomy): domain Eukaryota; kingdom Metazoa; phylum Chordata; class Mammalia; order Primates; family Lorisidae; genus Arctocebus; species Arctocebus calabarensis. The sequence continues at coordinate 13,665 of CAUYON010144145.1, forward strand.
ATGCCCCCATGTGCACATACACTCCTGGGGCACAATTGGGGCCCAGAAGTGTGTGGGCCAGTTAAGCTCAGTGTATGGGGTTGTCCTGGGGAGTGGGAGACACAGTGGCTATAGAGCTCCTGAGAACTGGAGTCACTCATCCCTGTGTGTGGAATCAAGGACCCCCCATACCACGCAAAATTGCCAGAGCTATGACTGTCCCCACTTTGCAGATGAGAGACTGAGGCCTGAAGATGTGTACGGACTCGCCCAAGTCCAGCCAGCAGGTAGGAGGCGGGGCCTGGCTGCAACTGCACCTCACTCCTGCCAGCTGAGTCTCAAATCCATGATAGAGGGATGGAGGCCTCTGGCTGGTTTCTGTACCCAAGGAACTGATGTTTGTGGCAGTGCAGAAGCAAATGGTGCCCTGGGGACACTGGCTGTGGGGAAAACTCTGAAGGTTCCAGCCCAGAGAGGCTGTCTCCACACTGCATTCATGCACTTCTGGTTGGCTGGCCTCACTGAACCCCTTGGGTCTGGACTGCCAGGGTCAGGTTTAAGGGCTGAGGGTCAGAGGTCACCCAGGCACCCATGCCAGGCCAGAGGGCTGACCTTTATTTGACCAAGCCAAAGGACCCCCAGGACCCTGACGAGGGGCTTTAGACCCCTGGCTCCCATTTGAAATGCTGCTTGGGAGTTGATCTTAACCGCCCCTAATTTAAAGGGCCAAATAAGGGACTCTGCTTCTCTCCTTTTAGAGAAGCAGAAGAAGACCCAAGGAGACAGCTGGGGCATAGCTAATGTCTCTGCATTGGAGCTGGTTGGGGGTCTGCCAGCCAGGTGTGGAGGGAGGGGGGCTGCTAGGTGCTGGGGACACTGAGAAGAACAGAGTAAAGTCTCTGCCCAGAGAGCTCCGGTTCTAGTGTGTGAGGCATGGGTGGCAGACGCTCTCGCCTGTAACCCTGGCATTCTGGGAAGCTGAGGCAGGAGGATCCCTTGAGCCTAGGCGTTCAAGACCAGCCTGGACAACATGGTCCACTCCTAAGGTCCACTAAGTAGCTCACTCCTGAAATCCTGTCTCTAAAAAAATTAAAATATTAGCTGGCATGGTGGTACACACCTGTCCCAGCTACTTAGGAGGATTGCTGGAGCCCAGGAGTCATGGCTGCAGTGAGCTATAATTGCATACTGCAGTCCAGCCTAGGCAACAAGAATGAGACCCTGTCTCAAAATAAAACAAAAATTGCATCAGATGTTGTCACCTTCCCAAACAGAATAGCTTCACACAAAGCCATAGTACTACTCAGAATCAGTATCTAGGAACGGGGGACTTGGCAGGGTCAGCCCATGTCGGCTCTGCATGGCCTCTGGGCCCCCTCAGGGACTCGATACCCTGGAGGGAGCCAATGTGACTGGGGGGGCCTCTCTCCACAGCAGGGCCACCTAAGAGCAGTGCCACAGGGTGCACTTCCCGTCCAGGTTTCTGGAGTGGGGCATGGCCTCAACTCCCAACGATGAGTGGGTGCAGGGGAGTGGCTGGGTGGGGCGGCGGCTGCCCCCAGCAGGGTCCTGGGTGGAGACACCTACGTGGAAAGTTAAAGAAATGAGTGATGTGCCCTGAGAATGTCCAGGTAGTCAGAAAAGTCCAGAGTGGGGAACTCACTGAGGGGGAGAAGGGTGAGTTTGGCGAGGAGGGCAGCCAGGGCCACACCTGTATGGTCCCAAAGGCCTGGTAAGAACATGGGCTTCCGCCCTGGAGAGGCATCCCCGGGGGCCAAGCAGGGAAAGATGGTGGGGAGGAGGCGCAGGCGGGTTCTACAGACCAGATGCTGCAGCTCAGAGGGAATAGGTCATTTGTCCAAGGTCACACAGCAAGAAAGGGGTGGTGTGTGAATTGGCCCTCCCTCCCCAAGGCTGTCCCTGGAAATCCTGGGCTCTGCAGGGTGAAGCTGAAACAATGGAGGGAAGAGGATGGCCTCACCCCACCATGCTCTGGCTGTGCCCCACCTGCTCACAGACACCCTTCCAAAGCACGGGGCTGCCCCCTCACCAATGGCTCATGGACCCTGCTCAGGTGACTCTGTGCTATGCACTTTCAGGTCCCTCTCCTGCAAGTCTCCTTCCCCGGGGTCATTGGTCCTGACATAGATCCTTGGGGGTGTCCTAAACTGAGGGGCTACTGTTCGCAGGGTGCCCCTTCATTGTTGGACCAGGCATCCACTGTGGCCAGTGGTTAATTTCCTGCCACCCCATCTGCTATGAAGATTGTGATGACTGGGCCCACCAGGCTGGGCACAGGCCTGGCATCCTCGCCCTGAAGATGAGTGTGAATATCTGGTCCCGGCAGCCTGAAGAGAGGGAGGCACAGACCAGCCATTCCCTATCCCCACAGAGACCAACCCCGGGTGAGGTCTCCTTGTTTCTGGCAGGTCTCTGGCCTTCTTGCTGTCCGTTGAGATGGGTGGAATCTGGTGTTCGAATCCTGCAGTCAGGCCTGGAGAGCAGGGGGCAGGCCCCTGCTTGGGAGTGGAAGGTTCTGGGCATCCACCGGGTGAGACTATGTCCTACAGATGTGGCACGTGTTCCCCTCCTGCCCCCCACGTGTCAGGAGGCTCTAGGGGCAAAAGCCACACTCTGCTAAAACCAGGAAGTTCCTGCAAAACCCAGGCGAGATGGTCACCTGATTTGTGGCCTGACCAGTGAGCGATCCCTGGAGGGATCATAGCACTGGCCTCCCAGAGCTTTGATCCTTTGGGAAACATCTCCATCTGTAGCTACCTCAAGAGGAAGACCCTCGGCACCTCACAGACATAGAAAGGACCAACAGTTATTTCTTAGATGACAGCCTGGCCACCTCCGCCTCTTGGGCAGGTTTACCTGTGGCTAAAGTATGTGGCCACAGGTTAACCTGCCCAAGAGGGGGCCTCCAGTCCTGGCCGATGGACAAGGGGACAGAGGTCTGGCTCGAACCAAGGCCTGCCCGTCTCTTCTCTGTGACCAGCCCATTGTCCCAAGTTCTTTGGGGATCAGCCCTAACTCCCTGAGTTGTCAGAACCTTTGTGGTCCTAGGGTCTTACCTGTTGCTTTGTGATTGAAAGTGATTTGTTTTGGCCAAAAGTGATTTGTTTTCTAAGCTAATTCAATTATAGGGGGAGCTTCCTACCTGGGGCCCCAGGCTCCTTGGCTGCTGCTACTACCATCAATTACCATAAAGACCCTCTTCAAAGGGCAGGACCCCTGAGGCTGGCCCATTAGGACAGGGCTGAGCCCCTTGCCTGCAATAAACTTTCTGATGTTAAATGATAGCTGAAGTGTCAGACATATGTGGTGGGGAGCTGGGCTGGCCCCTTGGGCTTGCTGGGTGAGATGCCTGCTAATTGGCAAGTGGGACTCTGTGGGGTCCTGTGCAGCCCCTGGAGGCAGCGCCCAACCCCGGACTCTTAGACAAAGCTCATCTCTGCTTCCCTATATTAGGCCCCAAAGCAGACAGGTCCTTGGAAACAGTTTCCTGAGGCTGGTCAATAACCCACAAGGCAGGAGTGATTTGTACTCATTTTACAGATAAGGAAACTGAGGCTCAGAGAGGTGAGAGGACCTGCCCAGGTCACTCAGAGAGTGGAAGATAACGGGGTTGAGAGCTGGGCCTGAGTACCTCCCACTCCATCCCCCGAGCTCAACAATGTCACCAGGGGAAGGGACACGAGGGGCAGCGTCAGCCTCAGAGCATTTGGTTCTGAGGTTGGGTTTGCCGGGCACCTGCCAAGGGGAATCAGGCCATGACTCACTGGCCAGGTCTAGTAGTCCCAGCACCAAGCACAAATGTCTGGGCTCCACAAGGTGTCAGAGAGCAGAGCAGGAGGCGGGTCTGAGAAGCAGCTGGGCCTCTTTCCGTGGGGGGCATTTGGGGTGGCAGGATCTCCAGGGCTGCGTCATTATTCTGCAGGGGTGGGCCCAGCCTCGGGGCATTTGGGTACAGGGAGTAGCCGTGACTTTGCTGGATTGGGTCCAGCCCTGCCAGCTGCGCCCCAGCCCTCGGCGGGCCCAGGGGCTTCAGGGTGACGACCCTCCGTGTTTCTCCCGGCTCCTTAAACGCCTGGCAGATATTTGGAGACGGCCTGCAGGAGCCTGGAGTCTCAGCCTGGGATTGGGGAAAAGTTTACGTTATATAAACATTAAAAATTCTGTGTAACAAATTTCATTTAACAAAAAACAAATTACGAAAAGGAAAAGAAAAAGAAAAAAAGAAAGAAAAGCCTCCACCCACCCCACCCTCCCAGGGCCTGAGTCTGCCTTCCACTACAGCAGCAATTGTTTGGGTGGTGCCCAGAGAGGAGGAACAAGGACTTTCTCAGAAGCTTAAGGCAGTGAAGGAATGCAGATGACGGGGTGACCTTTTGTAGGAAAAATTCTCCCTTCTCAGCCCCTCCAAGGCCTTGCTGACTTTTCTGATGCTTTCCTGGGGTTTCCTATAAACCACTTCCACACACACCCAGTCCCCATTGGACTATCTAGACAGGAAAGGCCTCTGTCTGGCGATCCCTTGGCTGGGTTTGTGCCAGAGACTCTCTCAAATCTCCTTCCTTGAAGATGAAATGTGCCAATTTTCAGTGCCAGCTTCTTGCCCCAAGTGGGTAAAGATCTCTGCTGCCTACCCCCATCAAAAGAAGAGTCCACTGGGAGGGGCGTAGACGTGGTGTGGCCAACTTGGCTGTGGGATGGGGGAGCCAAACAGCAGGTGTACCTGAGGTAAGATGAGGCTCAAGGCTTGCTTTGATTTCATGACCAAATTTGGGTGGGATATATAGGATGGTTAATGTCTCCACAATCACTTACTACATGGTAAATCACCCTAAAACTTAGGGGCTTAAATTATCTATCATTTATGAGTCTTCAAAAAGCTCATGGGAAATGTATCTTACAAAAAAACCTTTTGCATGGATTTCAAAATGGCTTTGCACGATAATGAATTGTACTAACTTGTTATAACTGTCTGGGCAGTTTTCTGATGAGAAAAAAGCCCCCACTGGGCAGCACCTGTGGCTCAGTGGGCAGGGTGCTGGCCCCATATACAGAGGGTGGCGGCTTCAAACCCAGCCCCAGCCAAACCGCAATAAAAATATAGCCAGGCGTTGTGGCGGGTGCCTGTAGTCCCAGCTACTTGGGGGGCTGAGGCAAGGGAATTGCCTAAGCCTAGGAGTTGGAGGTTGCTGTGAGATGTGACACCATGGCACTTTACTGTGGATGATAAAGTGAAAATTCTGTCTCTACAAAAAAAAAAGAAGAAGAAGAAAGAAAGAAAGAAAAAAGCCCCTATCAGAGCAATGTGAACTCTGCTAAAATCGAAGAAAGATCATCAAATTTATGGCAGAGCTTGGGTGTAAGAATGGTGGAATCATTCTTGCTTTAAGAAAGATTTGGGGAACAGCACCCCAAAGAAATCCAGCAGACCATTCCCATCAATTTTCAAGGAAAAATTAATCTTCTCCATGCCCTAATTGAAGAGGCTTGACAATTAACAGCAGAAACAATGACCAGCACCACAGATGTCTAGCTATTGGTTCAGTTTCCCTGATTCTAAGAATCTTCCCTTTGCATGGCAGGTGCCATGTATTTTTTGCAGGTCTCTCACCTTTTCAATGTTAAGTCCCTCCAGGTGGTGGGGGAAGCCATCAAGGGCCCACTGCCCCATTGCACCATTCTCTCCCTGGAAAGGAAAGGCCTCTGTCTGGGAACCTCTGTAGGAGGCTTCTGTGGAGGGACCCCACTCCCTGTTGGCTCCAGCTCAAAGATCCAAAAAGTCAAAATAAGTAGGACTTAGAAGCATCAACTCTTGCCTGGGCTGCAAAAATAGGACTCAGGGTAAGCAGCTGTGGCTGGAGACATCATCCATTTTCTGAAAGGGGGGTTGGGCCCTTGCCTTAGACTGCGTTTTTAGGCAACTCCTTCAGTTCTATTTTTTAAAAGTCTCCAAAATAGCTGAAACTAAAGTTAGAAGTTTTTATATTTTCTTTCCTCGTGTAATGGTCTGAGGCAGATGGTGGCTCAGGTCTTTGAGATTGCCCAGAGACCCAGGCTCCTTCTACCTTGTTGCTCTTTCCTAGGGATTTTGTCCTCTCCCATGTGATATAAGATGGCTCCTCCACACAACCACGTTTCAAGCGCTAGGGTGCACAGATAGGAGAAAGATGCCCAGGGCATCCCCTTCACTTTAAGGATATAACCCTGAGGTTATCTCCACTCATAGCTTATAGGTGAGAACTTACATGTCCATAGTTGGCTACAAGGGAGGCTGAGAGATGTAGTCTTTGTTCTGGGCAGCCATGTGCCCAGCTCAAAGTTGGGGATTCTATTAATTTATAACAGAGATTCTCAACATATTTTGAATCATGGACCCCTTTGGGAAAGCCTGCGGACCCTTTCCCTGAACTATATTTTTAAATGCTTAAATTACACCTCATAGGTGAAAGTAGTATCAGATTATACTGAAATGTCGTTGCCAAAATATATTTAAAAAATAAATTTGTGACTTAGAAAAATTCGTGCTTCTTTACTGATACATTCTTAAAATTAGAGGAATGAGCCTGGTGAGCAGCCCAACTAACTCTCTAGGGGCCACAGAGAGTTAAAAAATAAATTTTTGCCTTAGAAAAATTCATGCTTCTTTACTGATACATTCTCAAAATTAGAAGGATGAGCCTGGTGAGCGACCACCTAACTCCTGAACACTGAGTGTAAGGTCCAGGCTGCATGCTGAGAGAGAGAGAGCTCTGTCTTGCCTGCCCTTGTCAGCAGAGGTCTAAGCCAAAGCATCTTATAACTGACTGGGTTTCTAATGTGGAAAGAGCCCAGCAGGGGAGACTGCTGGTTCTTGAAAGTCCCAAATATCAAAGGCCCAAACTCCTACCCTCTTCATCCTGGAAAGAAGGTGGCCCCTAAGGAACTGAACCTGGGGAGAGACATGAGCAGTTTTAAGAAGACACACTGAGCTGCTGGCCACTGTTGAGAGTGAATTAGTGAGAGCCCTTTCTGTCCAAAGTGAAGGAAAACTCAAACCAAGCTATTTAGGATGATGGGAGAAGGAATTCATTGACTCATGAAACAAAGATGTCAGTGGGTAGGACCACCTTCAGGTCTGGTGGATGTGGGATACCACTAAGACCTAGTTTCTCCCTCTCTGTCTCTTGGCTCTGCTCCCTCTAGACTAGCTCCATTCCCAGATGGCTGTCCCTAGGGATGGCTAGGTGGCCCAGCTCCAGTACTCAATACATAGCCAGAGAGCTTCTTTGCAAGTTCCAGGATTCCCTCTGATTGGACCAGCGTGGGTCATGTGTCATCTCTGAACCAATCACTGGGTGACCAGCAGAATATAATGCACTGATTGGCCAGACTTGTGTCACATGTTTTACTGTGGGGCTGAAATTGAGGGAGGAGAAGTTTTCTAAAAGCCAATAAAACTTTTCTCCTTAAAGGAAGCTGGCAAGGCTCACAGGACAGGGGCACTGCAGAGTGAAAGATACTAGGGGACAAAGACTTGGAAAGGAGAGAGGGAGAGTTCCTCCTCCAGCTCAGCCTTCCCTCCCAGGCCTGGTGATCTCCACTTTTGGGGATCCCACATCTGTAGTCCCAAAGAAGCTAAAGGGCTCTGAAGATAGATGGGCCTGGGCCAGGTTCTCTGGGGTCCTTCCTGCTGTAAGGTCTCTGACATGAGGCTCTTTTGCTCGGCCCAGAGGGAGGTGGGCCCAGCCTCTAGGGGTCCCAGTGGAAGAGACCCAAGCTCTGTGGGTCTGGACTGCCATTTCACATCCCTCTGCCTGGGACACTCTGTTCCAGACATCAGCAGGCCCCTCACCTCCTCCGTTGGTCTCTGTCCCATTGCCTCTTCTGCCGGGCCTTCCCTGACCCCAAATTTATAATTGTGGCTACCCCCTTTAATACATGTATGTGGTCCTGATCCTTTTCCATATGTGAATTTTCTCCCCTTCAAAAAAAAAAAAAGGCTCGGCGCCTGTGGCTCAGCAGGCTAAGGCGCCAGCCACGTACACCTGAGCTGGCAGGTTCGAATCCAGCCTGGGCCCGCCAAACAACAATGACGGCTGCAACCAAAAAATGGCCAGGCGTTGTGGTGGGCGCCTGTAGTCCCAGCTACTTGGGAGGCAGAGGCAAGAGACTCACTTGAGTCCAGGAATTGGAGGTTGCTGTGAGCTGTGATGCTATGGCAGTCTATTCAGGGTG
>CAUYON010144150.1:0-20353 GCA_963573935.1 Arctocebus calabarensis
GTATTAATGTCTTTATATAGTGATCAAGGAAATGCCATGAAGGATATCTGTAACAGTATGATCAAAATATTTCTGAATGTATATGAATCGTGCCCTGTGACTGCACCAATGTACATAATTATGATTCAATAAAATTATTAAAATAAAATAAAATAAAAAATAAAAAAAAAATAAAAAAAAAGGAAATTTAATTTATATTAAAAAAAAAAAAAAAAAAAGAAGCCAAGTGACCTTTTACTGACTGGGGTAATTACCATCTAATCAGCATGGCTTTGGTGGAGTTTGGTGAAAGGTTTTAGGAGGACACATGCATGGTGAGGAAACTATTATATAACTTAACCTGTTATGCAATCTGTTATATAATGCCAACCTGTCAATCACCCTAAAGGTGAGAAATGGCAACCAATCCCACCAGGAGAGAGGCGGGACAAACCCGTGAGCATATAAGAAACAGTATGTGCTCAGACTTCAGGATCTTTCTCCACTCATAGAGAATGACCCATATCTCCCTCTTAGACATACTTTCACTTTGGTACTTGGTACCAGCACTCACCCCTGAAACTGGGAACCAGGAGACCAGGGAACCTCCAGACAGACCTAACAAAACGTCATCACAAGGGTTCCTATAAGAGGGAGGCACGAAGGTCAGAGCTGGAGCTGGAACAACAGAAGCAGAGATTGGGCAGCAAAGGAGCCACAAGCCAAGGAATGTAGGTGGCCTCCATAAAGGCAAGGAAATGCTTTTCCTCAGAGCACCTCCCACAAGTATGCAGCCCTACTGACACCTTAGTTTAAGCCCAGCAAAACCCATTTTGGACTTCTGACCTCCAGAATTCTAAAATAATAAATTTGTGCTGAATTTTTATAGAAGCAGTAGAAAGCTACTACAACATCCAAGGGCCTAAGGAAGTTGCACTGGACAGGCATCCTTTGGAGAACTTACATGGAGACAATCAAATCTCACATTGCATCTCATGATGCCCGAGATGCCATTAATTATGAAAAGTTCCTGGACACAACCTGCAGTTATTCCGGCTCTGTCATATTTCTCAGAATTTTCCCTAAGTAAATTAGCAGAGATGAACGATCATAGTATCATTTTTATAATACCGAAAAGATCAACCTATATATTTAACAATAAGATAAGAATTAAATAAATGATATGACTTTGTATTAAAGACCTGGGAAAGTGCTCACAAGTCATTTTTAAGTACGAAAACAATATCCTCAGCCAAACAAACAATTTCTTAATTTTGAATTAAAAATATACGTCTGCACATATATGGGCAAGGAGAGAGAATACACGTGGAGATTCACATGGGTGGATCTGTACAGAATAAATGGAATGTATGTACCTAATTAGCAGTTATTCAAGCATAGTGCCTGGCACACAATTGAAACTTAAACTTACTTGATTGTTTTTCCGTTTTTATCTTCTGTTTCTTTTATGTCTTCTCCAAATAACATAATGTCTTTTATAGTAGAAAATCAAATGATTATAAAAATATATCTGGATATGCCAATCAGTGACATACACCTTTTTCTATATGTTTCTATGGCATGTGAACAGGATCGCTTCTAGAAGTGAACTTCTGCTGCTATTGAAATGAACCTATCTCCAGAGGGCCTTGGCAGTGGTAATCATAAAAGGAGAATCGGAAGTGCCAGTGTCTGATCTTCCTCCACGTCCACAAGCTGAGTTGACTTTGACGTAAGCAGCAGCTGTGTGTTTGGATCAGCCTGAGAAGCACAGGGCAACTGAGCCGGGTGCCCTTTGCTCTGTCTCCAGTGGTGCTGGAGATACCCCGCTCACTAAGATGCCGCAGCATACAGGTGAAGATGCTGCCAAAAAATAGCCGGGCGTTGTGGCTGGCACTTGTAGTCCCAGCTACTCGGGAAGCTGAGGCAAGAGAATCGCTTAAGCCCAAGCGTTCAAGGTTGCTGTGAGCTGTGATGTGAGACTCTGTCTCAAAAAAAAAAAAAAAAGAGTGAAAAAAGAACATACTTACTGTGCTTTGAACTTCTTTCAAAAATTATTTAAATACTCTTTTTTTTGCAGCACACCTAAGATCCTCTCATGGCACACCAGTTGAAAATCACTGATAAATACTGTGTACTTGTATCCTATTGGTTATAGAGAACCCTGATTAATACAACCTACCCCACGCATTTTCTTGCTTCAGCAACCCCTTGAGACGCCAATCTTTTATGCTACTCCCCTAACATCTTTGCACAGACTCTATGCCTTTGTCTTATCTCATCTTCCGACCTAAGTCGGTTGCTGATCTGCTTTTGCTTTGGCAGCTGCCCATATTTCATAGCTAACCTAAGCCAAGCCAGTTTTCTTCTCTGCTACTTCATCTTACATGAAACAAGATGAACCAATAAGAGACATCAAAATAAAGACTACATCTCTAGGAGCCAACTTACATGTTGCTGTATCTCATTTCCCTGTTGTGTCTGCACTTTCTATTACCATCAAATGATATTCTCATATCTATTTCTTACTTGGATCTAGCATCTCAGAAGTGGATAGTTCAGTCAGCACAGATTCTGGCTGCCCTGGTGTAGCAAAAATCCTACATCAGGCAACACAGAAAAACAGCACCTGCCGGAAAAGACGATCTGATAGACCTGTCTGAAGATGAGGGATCCGAGAAAAAGGACCTCTGGAATAATGACTATAGGGACGTACATACAGAATTTCTTTGCTTCAATGATTTTCCAGTGCTTCTTTTGCTTTCATAACAGAGAAGATTTTGGGGTTTTTGTTTGTTTTTTTATTTCTTTATTTATTTTTGCTTGCACGTCAGTAGCTATAGTAACAATTGGATAAATTATCATTCAGGTGAGTAGGGTGTCAGGGTCATGCACTCTAATTGTACTAAAAATTATGTATTGATTATAATGGTCATAGAATGTGAACATTCTGTGAATGATTAAACAATTATAAAAGGGATAATTTTTCCAGGGCTTAATACTTAGGGGAAATACAGAGTTTAAATAAAACATTTTATTATAAAAAGTAGTAACTGTGATTTTTGTTCATTCAGTTAGCAAATCCATAATGAGTATCTTTTAATATGTAACCAAAGATAAACATACATTTCCTAAGCCTGGCTGAATGTCTATCACACATAAAACCTAGCCTTAAACAAAGTAATTAGACAGTCCTCCTCACCAACTTAATCAACGTTGGGTTACTTAGTAAAAAAACGGGAGAGGGAGGATTTATTGAAAGAATATCAATCCCGCCAAGTCCTTGCCTTTCAAGGAATCAAGTACATACCAATTATAATATATAATATATTAAACTCCACTCAATAGGAAATTTCTTCGGAGAGATGTATACGCTTATCTATGTTCCGTGAGAAACACTGCCAGCATCCCAACACTGCCCGTACTGTTGTGGGTCTGAGGCTGTGCTGGTACACACACGCTGCTCCTCAAGGCTGACAGTCAGTAGATACAAAAGAGCCTGTGTGATTCATGTAATAAACTACAGATGCAATGAGACTCCTCAGGTGTCAGATAAAGGATAATAAAAATTAATTACCTGATATCACATTTTCCCCGAGGTGCATGCAAGCTTTACAGGGCAGGTTGACACATAATTAAAAATCAAGAGTCAGAGGCATCCTGAATTCCTCCTCCAATGTCTCTTGCTTCAACTTACTACTGTTTGAATAAGATTATGTCTCAGAAACAACCATCTATGCCACCTGAATTCTTTTCTCTGCAGCATAGTGCACAAAGACTAGCATGGAAACCCAGTTATAACAGAGTCAGGATTATCCACAAGACACAACCTCAGAGTGTGTGGTGGCACACCTACCACTGAGCTGCACTGGCTCCCAGCACCACTCATGGGTTTGGCCAAGATGCTCCCCAAAACCTCCCTCCCCTTGCCATTGCACAAGGGCACTTTTTTTTTCCTGAATAGGAACCAGATTGATCTCACTTTTTTTTTTTTGGAGTATTTTTTTACTTTTTTCAAATTAATATGAGGGTACAATTTTTAGGAGGATCCCCTCACCCAAGGGGTGAGCTATACACTTCACAATGTGAACATTAGGTGAGATCCCACCTCCTGCCCTCCCCCTCCTTTTGTAAAACGTCCTCCCCCCCAGTTCCCTCTACTCCCAAACTGGACTATATTTGTGTTTTATTGTTCTTATGAACATGTAATTATTTATATATTAATTTTATATTAATATGGAGTATATTGGATATTCATCTTTCCATTCTTGTGATACTTTACTAAGAAGAATGTATTTCAACTCTATCCAGGTAAATGTAAAAGATGTAAAGTATCCATTTTTCTTTCCCTCAGCCCCAATATGTGATTCCTTCACATTGTCAAATTTCTGGGCATAGAGTTTCTGGTAGTATTCAGAGATGATCTCTTGTATCTCTGTGGCATCGGTTGTTATTTCCCCCTTTATCATTTCTGATTGAGGTTACTAGAGATTTCACTTTTCTATTTCTAGTTAGTCTGGCCAAAGGTTTATCTATTTTATTTATTTTTTAAAAAAACCAACACCTTGTTTCATTAATTTTCTGAATGATTCTTTTGATTTCAATTTCATTGAGCTCTGATTTAAATTTGGATATTTCTTTTCTTCTGCTGGGTTTAGGCCTAGATTGTTCTTCTTTTCCAATTCCATAAGATGGCTTGTGAGTTTGTTGATGTGCTCTCTTTCTGTTTTTTGAATATAGGCATCTAAAGCAATAAATTTTCCTCTCAGAATTGCTTTTGCAGTATCCCACAGGTTTTGATAGCTTGTGTCTTCATTTTCGTTATCCTCAAGGAAGTTAATGATTTCCTGTTTTATTTCTTCCTGCATCCAACTGTCATTCAACAGAAGGTTGTTTAATTTCCATGCCTTTATGTGGGTTGAACATTTTTGTTGTAGTTGATATCTTAGAGTGATTTTTATAAGGGCACCTTTTCCAGATTCTTCTTCTCTAGGAGGTTTTCTGGCTGCTCACCTTTCATCTCTAATTTTTTTTTTCTTTTTGGAGACACAGTCTCACTCTGTTGCCTGGACTGGAATGCCTCGCTCACAGCAACCTCAAACTCCTGGGCTCATGAGACCCTCCTGCCTCAACCTCTTAGGTAGCTGGGACTACAGGCATCTGTCACAAAGCCTGACTAAGCTTTCCAATTTTAGTAGAGATGGGCCCTTGCTCTTGCTCAGGCTAGTCTTGAACTCCTAAGCTCAAAGAATTATTCCAGCTCAGCCTCTCAGAGCATTAGGATTACAAGCATGAGCCATTGCACCCAGCCTAATATTATTCACCACCCTCTCCCTTGGTATTACTGATTGTGCTCAGATCTCAACTTCAGCCACCTCATTGTTTTGTGCCAGATGATGGCCTAGCTTTTTCCACTTATAAGCCCTTTCCTCCTCCAGCAAAAGGGAATTCTCAAGCAGACTTTATCTGCACCATTGACTCTGTAGGGTTTTCAGCCTGCAGCTCCCAGGGCGATGTGGACTGGCCAGTTTCCATAATGTGTGAGCCAATTCCTTATAACAAAGCTCTTTTCATTTATACACATATCTCAAATTGCTTGAAAGGAAAAACAGACAGCCAGAAGCAGGCACAGTGATATATCTACAGAATACTTTAGCTAGACCAATGGTATTAAACTGGGTTCCCATGGAGCCCTGGGGTTAAATTCAGGTGTTGCAGGGCACTGAAAAGTGTATCTTTATCTCTATCTCACACCCTGTATGAGTCAGGGTTCTCCAGAGTAACAGAACAAATAGGATGTGTATATAGATGGAAAGAGATTTGTTATAAGAAATTGGCTCACACATTATGGAAGCTGGCAAGTCCACATCTGCCCTGGGGGCTGCTGAAAACCCAAGAAAGCCAGTGGTGCAGATGAAGTCTCAAGGCATCTGCTAGAGAATCCTCTCTTACTAGAGGAAGCCAGCTTTCTGGTTCTATTCAGGGCTTCAGCAGGTTGGATAAGGCCCACCCACATTATGGAGGGTCATCCACTTTCCCCCAAGCCCCCTGATGTACATGTTAATCTCACCCCCAAACACTCTCCAAATTAACACACAAAATTAACCATCACAAGCCATAATTTTTCAGATCTAAAGTTAAAAGATAATACAATAAATATTCTTTTTTAAAAAGGTAGGAGACGCTCTTCTTGCCTTCAAGGTGGGGAAATGTATTTTTTAAAAAACACAATACAAAGAGTGCTGTGCAAGAAGAAAAAAATTAAAAACCTATATTATCCTAATGTACCTTAAAATTAAGAATTTATGTTCCTCAAATGCCACTATTAGGTAAGTAAAAACGCAAGCCACTGGATCAGAGAATATATGTGCAAATATATCCAATAAAGTATTTATATCTAGAAGATATTTGTAAAACATGAGTGAATCCGTAAGAAAACCAAACCCAAAAAAATGCACAGACATGTCACAGAGTGGTTATCTAAGTGGCAAATAAATTTCATAATGTTCTCCTTACTACCCACTACCAGAGGGGTCAAAATAAAAAATGCTAGCAATTCCAACCTTGGAGAGGAAAGGGAACTCATACAGTGGGAAGAACATAAACTGATACAACTGGTTTTGGAAAACCGCTTGGTCCATATACAGAAAGAAGTACATTTGTACACCCTGTGACACAGGAATTCAACTTCTCCCTACAAATCCAACAAATACACAGGTCTCTCAGTGTCAAAAGATCTGTATAATAATGACGATAGTAACAGTTTTCATAACCAAAATCTGAAAGTAACTCAATGTCTGATAGCAGAATGGAGAAAGAGATTATGGTGTGTGTCAATGAGAATAAAATGATCTATAACTGCAAGTAGCACATGAATGAAGCTCACAAATACACATCTGAGTGAAGGAGGCTAACATAAAAAGAGAAACTACTGCATGCTTCTATTTATTTAAAAAAACAGTCGAAAATCAGGCAAAGATGTATGTATGGTATTAAAAGTCAGGAGCAAGTCTAGCCTTGACAGAGGGGGGCGGTGTAGACTACAGATGCTCTAGAAGTGTTCTTATTTCCGACCTAGACATGAGATATATGGGTGAAAATACTTTATGAAAATGCAATAAACTCTATGTTGAAGATTTGTGCATTTTTCTAAATATATGTTATGCTGATTTTTTTTACAAAGTTATCAACAGACGCATTATTTAAAAGTACAGGATAGTAAATGATATATTACTAAGGAAAAAAAGACAACAGAAAGTCTTTCTAAACTGAAGGTAGTTTACTATGATTGCTTCCTTAAACCCACAGGGCCTGTCATTCTGTCATGGAGCAGTTACAGTGTGAAGCAAAATTGAATTAATTTGCTTAATCAGTAGGCTAGGTTGGCGGGGCATCATATGTTGATTCTCCTGACTGATGCTGACAGGTGAGTTAATGTACTTCTCAGTAACTCTATTTTACTCTGTTTTATTTATTTTAATAAGGCAACAAAACAATATTAATTATTTAGAAATAAATTTTCCTAGGGATAAGAAAGTCTTCAGTGGACTTAATTTTTAAATGACACTCACAAATCACCTACTCATTTTATCCTAACTTGTGCCAAGGGTGAAAATACCTGTCTGTCTACTATTTTAGCAAGTATAGTTCATTCTTTATGTAAAAGGAGATCAAGATAGATACCAAAACCCCAGAGAAGGATAAGGAGAAACTCATGACCCTTAAAGAAAACTTTATGATGTCTCAGACCTACAGGAAAATCAGATATCAATAGATATGCAAAAAAAATTCAAATTCAGAGATTTGCCACATTTATAATATAATATATTTTATTATATTTTGTGATAAAATATGCATAACATAAAGTTTACTGTCTCATCCATGTGACTAGGTGCACTAACATTGCTGTGCAACCATCTTCCACCATCCATCTCCAAAACATTTTCATCCTGCAAAATTGAAACTCTGTCCCCAATAAATACTAACTCCTCATGCCCCTCCTCCCAGCCCCTAGCAACTACCATTTTACTTTCTCTTTCAGAACCTTACTGCTCTAGAAACCTCATGTAAATGGAATTACCCTGTTTTTTGTGACTAGCTTCTTCCACTTCACCTAATGTCCTGGAGATTTAATCCATGTTTTTAGTGCATGTCACAATTCCATTCTTTTTTAAGGAAGAAAAATGTTCTGTTATATGTAGAGACCACATTTTGTTTATGGATTCATCTACCAATGGACACTTCTCTTATTTTCACCTTTTAGCTGTTGTGACACATTAAAAATGTGACACATTTTTAATTTGACATTTTTTGTGATCCTCCCCTCAAAAGGTGGGATTGGTGTTCTCTTCCCTGAAATCCAGGTGAGCTCCATGACTGGCCAGCATGGTAGAGTAGAAATAAAACTTTGCTGGTGTCTGTGCCCAGCTTAAAAAACTGACAGCTTCCTCTTTCTTGTGACTCTGGCCCATGCTAGATGGACTACATTCTAGACCAGCGAAGACAGCAGACAGGTGAAGAAAACCACTTTAGCCCTCCCAACCAGCATTTCCACCAGAAGCAGAAGGAACCTCAGTCACTGCCACTTACAGCACAAGAATCACTGAGCTCACTCAGGCCCAGATCTCTGGCCCACAAAATCCTCATATGTAATAAAAGGGTCCTTTTAAACCACTAGGATCTGGAACACTTTGTGATAGACTAATGATATACTCAGGACAACTTTGGCTTCAAAATACCAGAAAATCCTCAAGCTTTGTAACTGAATTTCTCACTAAAGAAAATCCTTAAACATCTGAAAGAGACCCTGGCAGAACAAACCACCCAGGGCCAAACTCTGAAAGAGCTGGTCAATTCCAGGCCTGTGTAAGGGAGCAGCCAGAATCCAAGAAACACTCCGAGATTTTTGACCCTGCAATTTGAATTTGCTCATTCACTTAAAACAGTTATGTCAAATACATGTTATAGGCTAAGCATTGTGCCAGGCACCAGGATGACCAGGGAGAGCAAGTCACACACCTGCCCTCTCTATCACTGACTTGCCAGTTGTCACCAGCACCTCACACCTCAGCTTTTTCTTTGCTCAGTTGTCATCCTCCATCCCTGGCTCCATATTTTCAAATCAACAGGCACATAAGTGTGGGTTTGCTGGAGGCCATGACATTCTATGCCCTCCCCTAATATACAGGTGGCCATAAAGTTCATAAAATAGTTGTCATTTTAAATTGCACACAAACTTTATGGCCACCATGTATATGGCCAGCTCTAAAATCACATGTCTTTCCCAGGGAACCACTTAACCTAAAAAAAATTACATATATCTTTCCCAGAAAAGAGTCATTTAACCTAAAAAAAAAAAAAAAAAGGAAAGAAAGAAGAAAAGATACAACTAGGTATTACTTAAAACTACCATTTTCTAGTATTTTCTAATGATTTTGTTTAGTTCATTTTGATTGTGTAGTCTATTAGAAGTTACCCTGTGTGCATTTTAGAATTGACAAGAGAGTTAGAAACTGACTGTTAACTTCTAAGTCTAAGAGAATACAATGAATTGAAAAGGAAAACTGAGCAGAATACAAATAGCTCTTAGGAAAAAAAAATCCTCCCTTTGTGCAAGACATAGCAAATCAATTTTGTCTAGTAGGGTTTTAACTACTTCTCAAGTGTGGCACGATCAGTTTACCAGGTTTAGATTTGTTTCACTTCAGAAGGAAAGCCAGTGAAGGTTTTCACTAGGGGGAGTTTGCTTACCTGCAAATGCAGAATGAGTTCTTCTGAAGTCACAAGTCAACACCTGGCTTTCTTCTGGGGCTGTCATTGAGTCATGGAAAATGGTGACTTCAGTGTACACTCAGCCTCTCCTGCGTTTAGGCCACTGGGACAGAAGCTGGCATATGTAAGGAGACCCATTCTCTCCCTGTGGGTGAGTCTCTAGAATTAACCTTGCCGGTATCTGCAGTGGCAGGCTAGCCAGAGAACTTCTTGAGAATTGCCATGCCACAGGACTGCAGCCATCTCCTCTTTTCCAATATTTGCCCAGTTCTGATGCAGTAGTTTCTCTCTTCGTGAGTTTCTTATTTACAGTGAGTTGGGGTAGAAGCCTTGTCATAAACTTAGATGACCAGTGTCCATTCCACACATTAACAGTGGTTTGATATATTTAGTACACCCAGAATGTATCTAGAGCCTCCTCATTTCATGGATCACAGATTTTAAAAAATCAAAATGTGGCTAAGATAGTTATGTTCTTCTGAGAAACAGAATGCATAGGGCTGGGTGTGGTGGCCCACACCTGTAACCCGAGCACTCTGGGAGGTGAGGTGGGTGGACTCTTAGAGCTCACATGCTCGAGACCAGCCTGAGCGACAGTGAGACCCTGTCTCTACTAAAATAGAAATACTGAGGTAAGAGGATCACTTGAGATCAAGTTGGAGGTTGGCGTAATGCCATAACAGTCTACCCAGGGTGACAGCTTGAGACTCTGTCTCAAAAGAAAAAAAAAAAAAAATCCATAGCATATACATTTAGTTTATGAAAAAAGATTTATTATTAGAGAATGATTTGTATGATAACAGAGACTGAGAAGTTCCACAATCTGCCATTTGCAAGCTGGAGAAACAGGTATCTTTTCAGTCCAAGTACAAAAGCCTGAGAACAAGGAGAGCCCCTCCTGTCAGTTCCAGTCTGAGTTCAAAGGCTTGAGAACCAGGAGCACAGACGTCCAAGGTCAAAAGGACAGACATCCCCCTGCAGGCAGTGAAAGCAAATGCGCCCGTCCCCCACCTTTCTGTCGCAGCCCAGCCCTCAAGAGCTTGGATGACAGCCAGCCACATGGGGGGAGATAGATCTTCTCCACTCAGTCTATGGATGCAAATGCTACTCTCCTCCAGAAACATCCCCACAGACACGCCCAGAAATCATGTCTCATCTGGGTATGCTGCATCCCAGTGAACTTGATATATAAAATTCACCATCACAGAACTCCTCCAAGCTTCACAGAACTCATGCAGCCAGAACAGTGAGCTCTCCCTCGCGTCACATCCCATCAGCATCCAGCGCCATCTGAGTCATGCTGTTGCACCAAACCCACCATCCCAGACCCGTGGGATATGGACACAGCCCAAAGTAAGCAGAAGCCCTGTGACCTTTGAATACAGGCTTGTCCTACTGACTAGGACTCGTCGCGACTGCACCGATTCCTCTGGCTCTGTCTGCAGCCCTCCCTCTCCCCGTCCTTTGTCAGCCCACCACTGAGATTCCAGCATCCTCTCCAACAGAATCTTCCTATGTTGGGACTAGTATATCTCTCCAAAACAAGCTTGTGAAAGAACCTAGTAAGCAGAGAAAAGTGATGATTGACAATCTCTGGACTGATTATTACATGACTATGATAATAACGATTTTTTTTCTTATCTTCTCAGTAACAGGCTCTGGCAAGGTCCCTAAACATGAAGGTCTAAGGCTAAGAGATGACTAGTTACAAACTTGTTAGGAAGGCTGATTTAGAGTCAGAGTGCCTGAACTTGAGTCTTGGGTCCACTAATCATTTGCTATGGAACCTGGGCAAGGTAGACTCTCTTAGACTCAACCCTTCCTACATGAAAAGGAAAATGATCTGCTTCTATCAGAAGCTTATTGTGAACATGGCAATTAATGATTTGTGTAAAGCACATACACAGGGAGAGAATCTCACAATATAAGTTTTTTATTAGTAACTTTGTCATTATCGTTGGCATCCAGGTTTTTCTTGAAGAAACAGTCCTATTATATGATCCTCAACAATATGCAGTGAAAACAGAAGGATCAAAAGGTGGTGAGGAGGTCCATGAAGACATATTTAGCACAATTTGGTCAAACTGTATTTTTCCCGTTTCATCAGATGTCCCACTAAGTTTACAGTAAAATGAAACTGTTTGTGCAACAAGAACAAGAACCACATTTGTTTCTACCCCAGTCCTCAAGTCCTCCCTCATGAGAAAAACCAAGAAGAAAGCAAAGATAATTCTGACTTGTAGAAATTTGGGAGGTTTGGATATCACAATGATTCTATTGGGCTCTACAGAAGGAAGACAGGGAAGTGGAGTCTGCGGTCCTAAAGAGTTAGCATAAAAGACTCTGCAACTAGTGGAGTAAGAAAATCCACAAAGAAAATCTTTAGTAAATGTTTGCTCACTTATTCCACCTTAAGAAAATATTGTCAGCTCTTGGCAGATAATGTGAAGAATTTGGGGAGAGCAAAAAAGCCTGAAATTCAAATATTTTCCTCTTTGCTTGCACATTTCACTTCATCTCTGTTTGAGAGGCATATTTTATGATTAATAATATCTAAGATCTCTGTCATAGACACAGCTCCCTTGACGTGCCAATTCTGTGGTTGGGATGCATCCTTTGCCCCTTTTTTATAAATGTCTATTTTCTTTTTCATAAAGTCCCACTCCCACCCCATCCGAGTTTTTAAGGTATAGCACACCTTCATAGAGATATGAAAATAAAATACCTAAAGTGCTTCTGATAAAATTTTGGTCATGATTAAATATGAGAATAAATATTGGTGTTCTATGCTTCACAATTTTGATATGCACCTCTGACTTCCTCTTTGGAACTAAAGGAATTTTAGACTGAAAACTGTTATAACCTATATCCCTCCTTTACTTCACCCTGCTTACAGGAGGGACTGTCTTAAGTCCATCCAAAACTCCTAGTTCCAGAGGAAAGGAAAAAAAGATGAAGAATAATAGTTGAGAGTAGTAGCAGGCAGAGAAAGCTCACAAACAGAAAATGCATCTGAGACTGAGCCATTTACACCTGCTGACAATCTCTGCATGTTTTTCCTTTCAGTGAGGACTTACTGAGCATCTTTAATGTTCAGACCATTTGTAAGGCCCTGGAAAAAATAATATGAGTGGCACACAGTTTCTGTGTGCAAGCTCCTGCAGCTTCGAGGAGGGTGGTCTCTACATCTCAGCCCCCAGAAACCCCCACCACTGTTCAGTTGCACATACCCATTTCCCATCAGAGTTGGTGTTTTGTGAGTCCACTTGAAAAAGGTCAGGAAGAGAAATAGTCTTCTTTAAAATATTGAATACAGTGGAGAAAAAACAGTAGGCTTAGTTGTTGTTACGATATCAGCATTTAAAATTTTTGCCACTAAATGTTTATAAGGATTTTAGATTCCTGGTGATAGGTATTTTTTAACAAAACACATTATCATGAAAACAGGGAATTTTTCCTATTTCTCTTCCCAGGTAAATTTTTACTTTGATTCATGCCCATTTGAGTGCAAAAGATTTTTCTATATCACAGTTCTGCACACCATGACATGCCTCCAATAAGAATTCTTGTTTTTATCAGCTCAAGCCCTAGGGAGGGAAATGTGTCTTTATCTTTTCAGGTGTTAATCAATTGCTAATTATCTTTAGCCATATTGACCTTCTCCTACCATTTTTTGCCATGTAGATTAATAGGTGACATTAAAAGGAACACAATTTCATGTGTTGAAAGGAATAGATTCAGGCATTATTCATTCCACATAAACACATGTGGTTTTGTTTGGAACTTCTGAAGATCTCAAAAAGAAGCACCAAGGAGAGACACAATTTGACAAAGGCAATAACCAGGACAGGAAAATCATATTCAGTGGCAATGTACAAAAATATACTAATCTGTGTAGAAATAAAGCTGCTAGGAAGGAAGCAAAAACATGAGGAAAGACAAAATAAAGAAGTTCTCCTAACTACGTGTGAGTTCTCATCATGTGTGCCAGGATCCTGAACCCCTGACTCTCAGCTGGTCAAGCACCACACTTGCAGGTCCCTGTTGGGTGCCAATGGGTGTGCCCACAAGAACAAGTCCCAGCAAATGAACACTCTGTTGTGATCCTTCCATTGGCCCCATGATCTCTGACTTCCTATCCTATTAACAGAGTCAAAAATATTTTGCCTGAACTAAAGGAAGGATAACTGAAAACAAATGGCCTCCTGTAAGCCTCTGTCTTCCAACTTTCCTTATGTTTTCTAGTTGGCCACCTAAAAAAGGTAGAGAAGTTTGGTGCCTCCTCCAATAAAGGAATAAGCTCTGGACTCACTTGTGTCATGAAGAGAGGGTATATGAGGAAACCCAAAATGAGAATGCAAAGAGAGTACTCCAAAAGAGCTGGTATTGTCCCCAGTTCCTGGAACAGAACTTCAATAGTCCTGAGTCATTGAAAATGCCCTGAAAAATAGAAATGTTTTGTTATGCTAATGAGGAGACCTGCAGTAGGTCTCCACCATGATGGGGCCTGGCCACCTGGAAGATCAAATGTGATAAGAAGATTGGGACTTCCAGCTGCTCAATCTCTGGAAGGAAAGGCTGAGACTGATTCCAACTATATGGCCAATGATATACTCAGTTAATGAAACCCCAGTTAAACCTTGGCCTCAAGGCTCAGTGGAGCTTACTGGTGAGTGAACACAATGATATTTGGGAAAAGTAAAGAACCTTGGGCCCCCACAGGAGCTCTGCTTTCCATGCTCGGAGTCCTGACCCACAGCAACAGTGAGATAATAAACATGTGTATTGCTTTAAGCCACTAAATTTGGGTGTAATTTGCTACATGCCAATGGCTAATAAGCATCCCAGTAAATAAAAATAGTCATGGACCCACTTCACTGTATGATGAAGTTCAACACACCCAAAGGGAATATTTTTCAAAAAACTGGTTAAAAAAAAAAAGATATATAGAATATCTACAAAGAACAAAGACTAACATTCAAATGCATGAAGACAACCAATCAATAAAATGCTAAAAGAGAATAATCTCTGCTTAAAAGTTTAGGCCCAACTACTCTCATCATGGAGTGAAGGGGAAATAAAGACATTCCTGGTAGACACAAAGACAATCTACAATCACAGATCCTTGCTGAATGAACTCTTGAAAGATGCATGTTACAAAGAAGGATACTGAATCAAAAGGAAGGAGTAAAACAAGTAAGTGTGAGTTAGGAATAGATAAGCATGCGAGTAATTTTAAATAAACACTGACTATGCAGAACAACAATAACAACATATCTGGGAAAATTAAAAACATGTTGGAACTAAAATACTGAAGAAAATACCATGTAAGAAGGAAATTATTAGTCAGAGTTAAACATCCTTGTCTTAATATTGTATAATTCAATAGAATAAAGGTGATATTGAATAACTTTAGACTTTGTTAAATATACCATGCATATTAAACATATACACACACATATATAATCACTAAAAAAATAGAACTAGAATAAATTATAAATTGAAAGAGAGAAAAGAGATGAATAAAGAAAACTCAACTCATTCAATAGAAAAGAAAAATTAATATAAGTATAATAAAAGAATGATAAATAAAAAGTATAAATAAATCCAAACATATGTATATCAGTAAAAAGACTGTCCTTGCAAGTTCAATGACAGAAACTCACAATTGAAATTAAGAAAAAAAGCAGTTGACAGGTAGATAGGTAGACAGATAAAAAGACAAATGTGAACCTGAAAGAGCCAGTCCTTCAAGGTGAATCCACAGTCACTAACTATGACTAATTCAAATAGAGCTAACAGGCATTTGCTGACTAGAGGTCACACAAGTACTCTGAGTTCCCTGAAAATCCATGACTGTTTAACTTTGAGACTTTCAGAGCCTGAACCAACCAATCAGACATAACCTGCCTTGTATAATCAAGGATCAGCTGTACCAACGAACCAGAACTCAGCAGGTTTGACTCCTTCATTTGCATAAATAGATCAGATTGGGAACCTAGGAGAAATTTTGCCATAAAGCCCTCTTTTAAAACCCACACTGAAAAAAAAGAAAAGAAAAGGAAAACATTAATGTTTTTAAAAATAATTTCGAGGAAAAATGGTCAAATCTATAATTGTGGTAAAGAATTCAACATATCTCTCTTAGCAAATGATAGAATGAGCACAGAGAAAAAAAAACTAAATTGATTCCAAAAATATAAACAAAATAATCAAGGAGCCTAATCTAATGAGCATCTATAGAACCTAAAAACAATAAACACATTTTCTTTTCAAGTACAATATGCATGGAACATTTACAGAAATCAACTACACACTAAGTTGCTCAGGAATTCTCAGCCACCATAATCAAATCAATATAATACAGACTATGTTCTATGACCATAAAGCAATAAAATCAGAAATATCTGAAAGTTCAACAAAAAAAAGTGAAATATCATTTAAAAAGCTTCTGAGACATTGTCCAAAGAAGTTTTTGTGAGTCACCATGCTCCCCTTTTCCTCCTGGAAATCATAAAAAAAGCAGTAAGGAGAACGGAAGCCATTTTGCAAACTCCATTTATTCAGTGAAACTAGAAGACAGATAATAACCCATAGACTACAAATTATGTATACAAGCTGCCAAAAGCTACTGATTTGTGGTAAAAGCCACTCCAGATGAATTGAAGAAAAGAGGGTGCAGCCAAAGTTAACATTGAAAAACACCAGCAAAAATGCTCTTGCTGTGGGTGAAAGCGATTGTATCACTTGTTTGCAACAGCAGGTGTGGAGTCTGGGAAGAGTGAGAATTTGGCAGCTCTCCTGGGTTCCTGAGTGGTTCAGGTAAACCAGGAAGCAGGGACCACCATACAGAGGAGTCATGATTGTCTCCATGACCACCAGATTTTGTCTTTCAAGAATACAAAACATGTTGACTCTTCCCAGCCAAGAGCATGGTATGTTCTTCTATTTGTTAATGTCTTCTGCAATTTCTTTTCTTAGGGTTTCATAATTCTATTTGAAAAGATCTTTACCTCTTTTGTTAGATATAGTCCTAAGTATGTGATTTCCTTTGAAGTTACTGTGAAGGGAATTGTGGCCTTGATTTGCTTCTCAATTTGGCTGTTCTTGGTGTATACAAAGACCAATTTGTGGACATTGATTTTATACCCTGAGACAGTATTGTATTTCCTGATCACTTCCAGGACTTTCGTGGTTGAGTCTCTGGGGTTTTCTATAAGATCTTATTATCAGCATAGAGAAAGAGTTTGACCTCCTCAGCCCCCATCTGGATGCCCTTTATATCTTCTCTTGCCTGATTGCATTGACTAGAACTTCCAGAACTATGAATAGTACTAACTATAGTGGACATCTTTGTCTGGTTCTAGTTCTAAGTGGAAAAGCTTTTCAGTGTGACACCATTCAGTATGATGTTAGCTATGGTTTTGTCACAGATGGCCTCAATCAGCTTAAGAAAGATGCCTATGTTCTTTTCTTTTCTTTATTGTTTGGGATTCTGTGTCTGCTCAGGCCAGCAAAGAGCTATAGACATCAAGGGACCCATCCAACCCAGCCACCCCAGAGGTTGGGATTTGTGGGTGAGGGTCAAAGTAACCTACTGTACACCACTATTACTCCTGTCTTTTTTTCTTCCTCTCTTCTTTTTGTCAGTCTTCCTTTTACTCATCCCCTTTCCTTTCTCTTTTCTTTTCTTTTTCTTTCTTTCTTTTTTTTTTTGTAAGAGACACAGTCTCAAGCTGTCACCCTGGGTAGAATGCCATGGCATCACAGCTCACAGCAACCTCAAACTTTTGGGCTTACATGATCCTCTTGCCTCAGCCTCTTGAGTAGCTGGGATTACAGGCACCCACCACAATGCCCGGCTATTTTTTGAGATGGGGCTCACTCTTGCCCAAGCTGGTCTCGAACCTGTGAGCGCAGGGCAATCCACCCACTTCAGCCTCTCAAAGTGCTAGGATTACAGGCATGAGCCACTGCTCCTGGCTCTTTGCTTTTTTTTAATCTATGCCTATTTTCTTAAGTGTTCTTGTTAGAAAAGATGCTAATTATCAAAATTATAAAATTATCAAATGCTTTTGATCGATCTATTGAAAGGATCATAAGGTCTTTGTTTTTGCTTCTGTTGATATGGTATTACATGTATAGATTACATTACATTTACAGATTTGTGTATGTTAAACCACCCTTGCATCCCTTGGATAAAGCTTGCTTGATTGTGACATATGATTTTTTTTTTTTTTGCAGTTTTTGGCTGGGGCTAGGTTTGAACCCACCACCTCCAGTATATGGGGCTGGAGCCCTACTGCTTTGAGCCACAGGCACCGCCCCATATGATTTTTCTAATGAGTACCTGCAATCTATTAGCTTTTGTTGAGTATTTTTGCATCAATATTCATTAGTGAAATTGGTCTGTAGTTCTTTTTAATTGGGTCCTTTCCTGGTTTTGGAATCAAGGTGATGTTTTCTTCATAGAACGTGTTGGGGAAAGTTCCTTCCTTCTTAATGTTTTGGAATAGGTTCTGCAGTATAGGTACAAGCTCATCTTTGAAGGTGTGATAGAATCTGATATAAAGCCATCTGCTACTGAGTTGTTGTTTTGTTTGTTTTTTTTTTTTAACCTTTTTTATGGTTTCTGAAATCTCAGTGCTTGATATTGGTCTGTTCAAGCAATTTATTTCTCTGATTAAGTCTGGGAAGATGGTGTGATTTCAGGAATTAGTCCATTTCCTCCACATTGTCAAATTTCTGGGCATAAAGTTTTTGGTAGTAGTCAGTAACAATCTCTTACATCTCTGTGGTTTCAGTTGTTATTTCCCCCTTTTCATTTCCGATTGAAGTTATTAAAGATTTCATTTTTCTATTTCTGGTGAATCTGGCCAATGGTTTATCAATTTTACTTATCTTTCCAAAGAACAAATTTTTTGTTTCCTTCATTTTCTGAATGATTATTTTGTTTTCAATTTCATTTATTTCTCATTTAATTTTGGTTATTTTTTTACTTCTGCTAGATTTAGGATTAGATTGCTCTTCCTTTTCCATTTCTTTAAGATGATTCATTAGGCTATTGATGTGCTCTCTTTCTGTTTTTCAGATGTAGCCATCTAATGTGATAAATTTTCCTCTCAGAACTGCTTTTGCAGTGTTCCACAGGTGTTAGCAGCTTGTGTCCTCATGGTTGTTATGCTCAAGACAGTTAACAATTTCCTTTTTTATCTGTTCCCTAACCCAACTTTCATTCAGCATAAGTTTGTTTAATTTCCATGCCTTTGTGTGGAAAAGAATTTTTGTTAGAGTTGAGTTTTACCTTTATTGCTTTGTGGTCTGAGAAGGTACAAGGTAAAATTCCAATTCTTTTGATTTTGTTGAGGTTTGATTTGTGTCCTAGGATATGATCTATTTCTACCCAAAGCAATCTACAGATTCAATGCAATCCCCATTAAAATACCAACATTATATTTTGAAGAACTGGAAAAAATAGTAATTAGTTTTGTATGGAACCAGAAAAAAAAACCTTTATTGCTAAAGCATTCTTAGTAATAAAAACAAAGTCACCCTGCCAGACTTCAGGCTGTACTATAAGGCTATAGTGATCAAAACAGCATGGTATTGGCACAAAAATAGAGACATAGACATATGGAACACAAGAGAAAACCTAGAGATAAAACCAGTCTCTAGTTGACATCTGATCTTGAATAAAGCAAACAAAAGCATAAGATGGGCAAAAGAATCCCCATTCAACAAATGATGCTAAGAGAACTGGATAACCACATGTAAAAAACTGAAACTTGACTCACACCTTTCACCCCTTACAAAAATTGACTCAAGATGGATGACATTTAAATCTAAGACATTAAATAATAAAAATCTAAGAGGAATGTGTGGGGGAAACTCTTGATGATGTTGGACTGGGGAAATATTTTATGACAAAGACTTCAGCGGCCATCATGACAACAACAAAAATTAACAAATGGGACTTAAGTTGAAAAACTTCTGCACTGCTAAGGACACAATAAGTAAAGCAAAAGACAACCTTCAGAATGGGAAAAGACATTTGCAGGATATCAATCTGACAAAGTGTTGATAAGTAGAATCTACAGAGAACTCAAATTAATCAACAGAAAAAGAATACACAATCCCATGTACCTCTGGACAAGAGATATGAACAGAACTTTCTCTGATGAAGACAGACAAATGGCTCACAGACATTTAAAAAAATGCCCATCATTTCAGATCATCAGAGAAATGCAAATCAAAACCACCCTGAGATATCACCTAACCCCAGTGAGAATGGCCCACATCACAAAGTCTCAAAGCTGCTGATGCTGGCGTGGGTGTGGAGAAAAGGGAACACTTTTACACTGCTGGTGGGACTGCAAAATAATACAACCTTTTTGGAAGGAAGTATG
This sequence comes from Arctocebus calabarensis, assembly GCA_963573935.1. NCBI lineage: Eukaryota > Metazoa > Chordata > Mammalia > Primates > Lorisidae > Arctocebus > Arctocebus calabarensis. Next base: position 20,157 of record CAUYON010144150.1, read on the forward strand.
GAGAATCCTTAAAGAACTCAAACTAGGCCACCCATTTGATCCAGCAATCCCATTACTAGGCATCTACCCAGAAGAAAAAAAAAATCCTTTTATCATAAGGACATTTGCACTAGACTGTTTATTGCAGCTCAATTTACAACTGCTAAAATGTAGAAACAGCCTAAGTGTCCACCAACTCAGAAATGGATTAACAAGCT
>CAUYON010144151.1:0-14464 GCA_963573935.1 Arctocebus calabarensis
TTTATATAGTGATCAAGAAAATGCCATGAAGGCTATCTGTAACAGTACGATCAAAACATTTCTGAATGTATATGAATCATGCCCTATGATTGCACCAATGTACAGAATTATGATTCAATAAAATTATAAAAAAAAAAGAAAGAAAAGAAAATTAGAAGAATGTTATCTGTAGGAATATATCATAGATAGCCAAAAAGCATGAAAAAGTGTCTTCATAGTGGCAAGAGAATAGAGTTACTCCAGAATTTGTACTCAGAAAAATTATATTTCAGTAATGAGGATAAGAAAATAACATTTTGTGTTAAAATAAACAAAAAATACAATTGTTATTAGGAAATTATCTCCCTAAAGAAAATTTAGGAAAAAGTTAGTGGGAAATATACTGGATTAAAACTATAATAATATCTAAAATCTGGAGATGCTGAATTCAGGATCAGTGTATCCAGTAATTATAAATGTTATATAATTATGACATTATAGTATGTTAGTGCTGTAAAAGAATTCATGAGAAAAGCAGCTACACTCCAAGCCTGGAAATGAACTTTTGTGTAAACAGCCTATAGCAACAGGGCTCTGGGCAGAATTTCTTCAGGAAGAAGGCAGATTTTCAATTAGAGGCTAAATAATCTTGAGGCTTTGGGGGAAGATTCATTTCTCACATACGAACACACACAAAAAAGTAAAAGTCATTAGAAATCCTAGGAAAATTTAACAAAAAAGAAAAGTTTTACTAAACAATCATGGTCTGCACATGAAACAAACTAAAATATTGCATCATCTGAAACTAAATTAACTCCATAGAAGTAAAATTGCATAGGAATATTTGAAACATGCTCTTTGAAGTCATCTAAAGTTAATGATATTCAAATCACAGCAACTAAAATAAAATCTAATGACACTTGTTACCTATTCCTTTATTTAGTAGAGGAATTTTACAGGGCCATACTAACTCTGTTAGTCATTAGACATTAAGCTGTAGCTCTCCAGAGAAAGAGACCGATAGTATGTGTGCCTGAGAGTGGTGGGATGGATTGTGTGCATGTGTGTTCACGTGCAGTGGTGAGTGTGTGTGTACTAAGGAATTGCTGTCACAGTTCTAGAAGCTGAAAAGTCCCAAGATTTGCAGTTAGAAAGCTAGAGACCTGGAAGAGCCAAAATGTAGCTTCAGAGCAAAATCGAAGTTCTAAGAATCAATTGGGAGAGGTGTTGGTTTAACTTTATGTGGAAGCCAGGGGACTGGAAACTCAAAGACAACAATTGTTTCAGCCTAAATCAGAAGACTTAGAAAAGACTGATGTCCCAAATCAAAGCAGTCAATCTGGAGACATTCTCTCCCACTTGGCCTTTTTGTTCTATTCAAGTCTTTCCTTGATTACTTGATTGAAATAGGCCCACCTGTATTAACAGGGGCAATCTGCTTCATTCACGCTACCAACCCAAACATTAATTTTACCAAGAAATAAGCTCACAGACACATCCAAAATAAAGTTTGACCAAATTAGGACGACTCATGGTCCCGTCAAGTTAAAAAGCAAAATTAACTACCACAATCATAAGAAAGCTTTATTGTCATAATTATAAAGCAAAACCCAAAACATAATATTAATACTATGCACAAAATATTTATGAATCTGCATTATGCCACTTATGGAAAAGTTCTTGTCAGTAACTTTATCTGAATGTTGCAGAGAAACAATTTAACTTGAGCCCCATCATGACAGAGACTCTTCTACTATTTCTCAGAAGGTTTTTTTCTGGGTTTGTTTACCTTGTCTTAGAAGGTGACATTCACTCTAGGTAATGCAGTTAGGATTGAAAAATTAAAAAAAAAAAAAAAAATCATCTACTTGCTGACTCATCAGTTATTTTCTCCTTATCTCTGTCATTCTTCTTTACTTGTGGATTTCTGTATTCTGACCTGTGAAGAACACTCTTGGTTTTTTGAAGAATAGCATCACATTTCTGTCTGCACATCTATAGAATAAACACAAGAGACTATGTGCTTGAGTCTGTGTAAGTGTAGAAGAAATATTAAGCAACTAATCAATTAATATATCATTTTTTTATATTGACATGTCAGGTAGTTTTATTAGAAGATTTGCCCAAACAATGCTCCTTCAATTCCTAATTCTGGCAAATTAGTACATCTTTATGACAGTATATTGCCCATGAATTTGTCTAGATAGCTATCTGAAAGATGTTTCTTTTATCCAGGCATAGTGGGGCACACCTATAGTTCCAGCTACTTAGGAGGCAGAGGCAAGAGTATTGCTCAAGACTAAGAGTTTGGGGTTACTGTGAGCTATGATGCCAAGGCACTCTACCAAGGGTGACAGAGTGAGACTCTCCCAAAAGTAAACAAACAAATAAATAAATTAAACAAGCACTCTGAATTTTGCCTTTAATTTTATTTTAAGTAAATAAACTCAGCAAAACATATACAATGTGTAAAAATGTATCAAAATGAAAAATTATCATTCAAAGTTACATTGCCTACACTGAACTTGTTTGAAGCCATTTATTTCTAGATCTCCTTCTTGCCTTCAACAAAATTTCGGGGGGGGCTTTTAGCATAGTTTAATTATAATATGTTCACTACTTGACATCATGGTTATTGTGGAAAATGATAATCTGCTGAAATTTTATCATTATAAATGTTATATAATTATAACCTTATAATATGTTTACAACTTGACATCATGGTGGAAAATGATAATCTGCTGAGATTTTAAAATACCCACATGACCATATCCCAGGCAAGACCAATTTAATCAGAATCCCAGAAGGTGGCGCTAGTCGTGTTTATTTTCCTAAGTGCACCCTCAAGGATTGTGAAGTATAACCAGGGTTGGGAGCCTGATGGAACATGTGAGCAAGGTCAACATTATTAGAGGGTTTTCATAAATATCACTTTAAATGGGTGCTTATACTTCACAGGCATACCAAAATTTATTCTAAATTCCCTCAGCTTTAGATATTTGGGTTATTTTCAATTATATATTTAAATATAGCTAGACCCAATTATATGTAAAGAAACTGATCATTCTAGATACTTCTTATCATATAACGATGCAAATATGCTGGGTTTTGAGCAGGTATCAAATAGACCAAATACCTTGAGGTGACAGAAATTTTACTCTGACTTCTGTCCCTTGATTGGCTGACAGCTGCAGGAAGATATTAAGAAAATCAAGAGAACTGTGCATCGTTGCTGAATTTCATGATTTTGCTATGAATCTAAAATAATTCATTACAACTTTATGAAGATTCCAATATATGCTTTATGTGCACAGCTTAGCAAATTATACAGACGTAAATGCATATGCAAATGAAATAATTTTGAATTGTATAGCTTTGGGGGGAGGAGTTCAATATTTTTATAACCTCAATTCTTAAAAATTTTTAGGACTATTAACTCCACACAACTCGTGGAAGAATAATTTATTTTAAGAAATAGAAACCACATTGTATTTGATTGGGGGTATTGTGATAAAGGGAAGTATTTTGTGAAAATCCAATTCAGACTTCCCTATGGAAAATTAAGACAATTGGGATTAGATAGTATCCACTTATCTAATTTCTGCCTCACTGTGTCTTTTTTATTTGAATTAATCTGGGTAATGAACACCCAAACCAAATTATTGTGGGTTGATTACCCATGAAAAGTGGGTTAATTGTTTAATAGCCATGGGTACAAGCGGGTATAGGTATTTTAATATACATAAACTTCTAGCTGGCATATTTGATAGTAGCATAAAATACACATACAATAAAATCGACAATACAATTTCACATTAAAAGTTGATTAATCTTCTTGTTACAGTAATTTAATTGTCTGTAAAATTGGTTGCTAAATACTGGAAAAAATAGTCATCTATTATAATTGTTTCTGTTCTAAAAAAAACAAGGGTAAATGGATGTTTTTCTGAGTATCAAACAAATAAATCTTAATTTTGAGAAAATGTTAGAAGAAAGGAGAGATTCGGTACCATTTACAATCAAAGGCAGAAGTAGCAAATGGTTGTTTCCACGATCCGCTCAGTTGATTATCGGATGTGGGTACAGTGAGACGTAGACATCCACATTTCTATGCCACTGAAAATGAAAACTACATTAAAGATTTCAATTTCTGTGGAAAAAGACAGCATCTAATTGAGCAATGCTTCCCCGGTACCTACATCCTCTGGGCAAGAAAAATGGGCTGATCAAGGAACGCCGGCCACAGCCATATTTTCTAATTTGCTTTCTAAGGTCAGGAAGGGGAAGACCTTATTAGAAAATAGCTACCAGAGCCATTATCTTTCTTTTGCTTTCAATAAAGGAGCACAGGATGCTGATGAGAAATACCAGCATTGAGCTTTCCTCTCATGGCAGAAGCAATGGACCTAATTAAAAATTTTGGTGAATGGATCCATTATGTTCTGTCCCTTCCACAGAAAAAAATTCAACAACATTGGAACACAAGGGAATAATAAAATAACGACAACAACCAGAAAGGATCGGGAGCACAGGAGTGCATGTGCTGAGCCAGCAGGGAAGCTGCAGATGTGGGCAAAGGTTATTATAGAGTTCACAAAGTTAACAAGAAGGCCTACCAAAAGACGCTACTTGACTGTCAGATCATTGCTAATTTTCTATTTCTTTCTTTACTTTATTTCCCTCTTTTCTTCAACTGAAACTTCCATTGATTCCTTTTGTTTGTTATGGAAACTTGGTCTACAACCTACTGTGGTGTTTTACTCTCTTAAAATAAGAAGAAGGGATGACAAATTTTCCTTTAAAATTAATTTGAGAGGCCACATCCTGGTAATTACTGATTGACAGTCATTGTTTTGGCATGCATCAGATTTTGCATGACCCCAGCATGGTCCTCCAGCTGTACAGCTGTACGGTACTGAAAGATAACACTATCACAACAACAAGATTTCACTTATCACAGAAGTGTTGATAAGCTTAATTTTTGGAAAAAAAAAAAAGAGAACCTTCTTGCTATGGGCATACCTTCTGTCAGAGGTAACAATAGTTAAGCTCAGCTGACGGCTGCAACCAAAAAATAGCCAGGTGTTGTGGCAGATGCCTGTAGTCCCAGGTACTTGGGAGGCAGAGGCAGGAGAATCACTTGAGCCCAGGAGTTGGAGGTTGCTGTGAGCTGTGATGCAATAGCTCTCTACCTAGGGTGACAGCTTGAGGCTCTGTCTCAAAACAAAAACAAAAACAAAACAATAGTTATACTCAGTCTCACAACCTGGCAGCCTTAAGATGATGATATTGGGTCTGCATCACAACTTAATTACAGCTTATTTACATTACTCCCTCCACTTTTATCTTCCCCAGGGCAGTAAGGTGTACAGTTCACAGCTAAGCCACTTTTCTAGACTACACTTGAGAGAGCCAGACCTGAGAACCTTTCACAACTGGTTATGAACTGGTTATGGAACAGTAAGAACAAAAGCAAAAATATAACTACTAATGCTCACATTTAAAAGGACCCAGAGACTTCTAAGAGGAAGAAAGGGGTGGTTATTGGGGAGCTTTAATTAAATTTCACCTAGAAAAACAGCAAAACAAAAGCACAAGCTGACAACGTATGGAATGGCGCGCAGTATTTCATCAGCCTTACCCAAGGCAGCAATCTGGTCAAAGGCGGGCCCAGGCTTCTCAGCTCAGCTCGTCTCTGCCTACTAGCCAGATGCCACTTCTTCATGACAAGATGTATTCCCCTTTGGATGTTTTAATGCTGATGCTTGCCTGGAGCCAAAATTTCTCATTTTCTATCAACCAGTGTGGTTAATTATGTACTGTAATATTTAAATTACAATTCTGATTATTTTTGAAAGATAATTAGACTAAGAAAAAGAAGGAGACAGAGTTGCTATGAGGTTGCTCAGAAGGTTCTGGTTATGGAAGGAAGACAATATATTTTCCCAGAAGTAAGAATCATTTGCGGTGCTGCTGGGCCATAGGGAGATGACAATGAACCCCTTGGAACCACAGATTCTTTTTAATTAAGGAGGGGCCATCTGGTTCAGATGAAAAATGAAAATATGATATATTCTATTAGCTCACTTGTCAAATTTTAAATTACACATGTACTTTCCCAAGGAAATTCTCTCCTTCTATATTTTCCTTTTTTTCCCCTTAGCACTTCCATTTCTTCCAAAACCTAAAGATGACTTCTTACCTTACTCACATCTTTCAGTCACTCAGTCTTTAATTCATTTGATATTAAATTTTATTATTAACATACAGATACTTAATTATCTCACTGTTTCTACTGATGTTCCTTTAAAATTACTGTGAAGTATCAAGTGAGACAGTCTTATGGACACTTGGTCGACTTTTTTTCTCAACAATGAAATTATTTGTGTAAATTTAACACATATATTCTGGTAATTATTAGACATATTAATAGATTGTGACAAATAGGCAATAAACATTCGGTTAAAAGAAATTAGCTCTTAATGTGTTTCTCTGGCACTACCAAAGACATATTTGGCATGAGTCAAAAATTTATTCGTATTTTAAAATCTGTGTCCACTCATTTCCTTGACACACACTAGTAGAGCCAAGCAGTCATTTTCAGTCAAGTCACATTCAAAAAACTACACTCAAGAGTTAAAGTGTACCCAAGGGCGCAGCACTGTCTCCCAAATTCTTTTGCTCTCTTACCTCATTCTCTCTTTCTAATACTTTTCCTTCCTTCCCTCCCTCTGGCCCTTCCTTCCTTCATTACTTGAGTTATTATTTCAGCAAATGTTGTGTCGCAGCAGCCAAAGTTTAAATACTAGACAAACAGAGAAACAAAAAATGCATAGTCACAGAAGGAGAAGGAAGTAACTATGATTTCACTCCATGTGACGAATGCTTCTGCAGGTGGGTATCTTCTGCTGTGCTGGAAATTACTGGAGGTGAATACAATTAAGCTGTTCTATTTTGCCAGGAAGCTGAATGAAGGCCAGATTATCATGGAACACCATGTAACAATCTCAAAAAGTGGTTTCCAACAACTTTTATTATCACAACTAGACTTTCAGAGCACGATAAAAGTATTATGAAGTATTGGTGACAGTGTAACATACTGACTAAAACCATTGGCTTTGCCTTCAGGCAGATTCCAGTTGCAATATTAGGGTTAACTTTGAGTAAATTACTTAATTTGTCTGCACCTATTTTCTTACAGCTATAATTGGATATGTTGCTTTATCCTGAGGGTTAAATACATAATGTGTATAAAGTGTTTCCTATAACGCCCAACTTATATGATCAATAACTGTATTTTTATTACTGTTACAATATTTTTACTATTATCCCCAAATTGAATTAGCCATTCTGCTTGCTCAAAATCATAATCAGGCAATTCCTCCATGAGCATAAGAAACTATTAAATCTTGGTTTTCCCAACAGGAATCCAATCCAATGCAACTTAAAGGAGGTAGACTTATCTGTTTTCTTGATTCTTAAAAAGGTACTCTAGATTCCTTTAAATGCAGAACTTGTGAATGCACTAATGCCTTTAATGGTTAAATAGACTCACAGGCTCATGACTAGATCAATACTAATGCAAACAGAGAGGGGTGTGTGAGTAGAGAAAAGGATGGAATCTTTACATCCCATTGATTATAACTGAATTCACAAAGAGCAAAAGAGACAGTTGGCTCATTTGAAGTGGCTGGGTTAGCTTCTACCTAACCAAAAGGGGAGAATCTCTTGCTCTGTTGACCTTGGTAAAATGCTGTGCCTGGAATCACTCAAGTCTCCAGACGATGCTTGCCACAGCCCGGAGTGCTGTCTAGAGAAGGCAGCCGTCATGAGAGCCAGAGGGTAAAAAGAAAATCATGACAAGATTTTCATGACTTTTACAGAAGACTCCAATCAAATATTTCAAAAATAGAAGAAATTTCATTGCAAGCACTGAGACCAACATGTATAATAATTTCTCTAGTATTGAATGACCTCATGAAAATATCTAGTGCCCTCTGGGAGGTGGTTATCCTTACTGGGGTTATTATGAGAGCCAGATTGTACTGTAAACTAACTTGATTATGGTTATTCTTACCCTAAATACCTTGTTTCCTGTTAGTCATTCAATTCCAATTATTGTCTTAAAATGCCATTTTTGTGTAGAAAGTTTTTTGAGAACTTGAAACACTCAGCAAACAGCTTGGTTTCTGACAGCTAGACCTTGTATATTCTCCATTTATAAACTGTACTCCTTGTTCTTACAACTCTGTTCCGAATAGGAGACTAGCAAAATTGATTTTAAAAAGAAACACCTATCTATTATGTATTAAGATGAGAAAATGCAAGAAATCAGTAGAAAACAGCTCAAATTATAGATATCTCAACTCATAAGACTTTTTAATAGGAAATGCCAAATCTTAGGTAGCCCCTTCTTATGATGAAAGACTTGAAATGTCAGATGCTGACTGAAAGCCCCATCAGTCTCACTATAAAGAGATTATACTCATAACAAGTAGTGAAAAAGAATAATATTAACAATAATAAAAATGCCAATGTTACGTGCTAAAAATGGCCCAATTCAATTATTCAGTATACCAGAGGCATGTAGAAAGACTGTCAGCTTCTCAAATGAGAGAGCATGTCACATTTGAAAAGACCAATTTTTCCTTCATTGTTACCTGGTGGAGAATCCTATCTATCAATTTGTTAATTGAATGACTGATAAGTCCAACCTTCTTAAGGGACTTTGTTTGGAGAAAATGAGATAATTTTTTTTCAGGTAACAGAGCTTTCTTTTCTTCCCAGGAGAGTATAAGGAAATCAAGAGGAGTTTGGGGTAACATATTACAATGAATATCATAAATATCTCAAAACTTTTAATTTTAATAAGATACTTAGTATCTCAGCTGTAAATTCAGCATTAAAAATTTTAAGCACTAAGAATATTATAAAGTAGGTAACTATCGCACCATTTCTAACATTCTATAAATAAGCCTGAGAGGGGGAAAATATATACAGAGTTATTCAATAACAGTTTTATTTGAAGGGTTAGAATAAATACAGTCATCTTAGTACTGTATGTTAAAGACCAATAGAATATTCAAAGGGTCTTAAGTGAGATTCAGTAACTATAAATTTGATATGTCTTTATGATATAGCTGCTCATCTTCAATAAATAGTTTTCTAATAAGCAGTTAGTATTTACTCAACAAGAGCAACTGTTACATGAATAAATTAAATGCCTATTAATGACACTTCATCCAGCGTGAAGAGGTGACACATTTTCCCCCTGGTATGGGAAATGATACTGTCAGTCCTGGAGTGAAGCCAGGGCTCCAATACCCCATTGCCAGCGGGAGGCCCGGCGTGCTCTGCAAAGTGTCACCGCCAACATCACACACCAGGGGGAGTCAAGGCCATGAAGAATCAATCTAGGAATTTTGACAAGATTCTTTGGGCTGAAATCATTGCAATCGTTAAGCATCAACCCAGAGTACATGAAAAAGACAGCGAGTCTTCATTTCCTTTCAACAAATCTAGAAGAAAAGGATTTCAATGTTTGCTTTGATTTTCTGGTTGCATGATCTCCAGTTATCAAATATGCCACTCACCCCAGAAGGTGATTTGCCAACTCAACAATGGGCATGTGTATGCAATTCAGTAATCTTCAAAGCTGCTTTACTAGCCGTGAAGCAGGATGTTTCTGAAATTATTATGAGCTCCATTCCAACAAGGGAATACCTCAGAGATACAGCTGGGTCAGTTCCAGGCCACTGTAATAAAGTGAATATTGAAACAAAAAGAGTCACACCAATTTTGGGGTATCCCAGGGCATGTAAAAGTCAAGTTTACACTGTAGAATAATCCATCTAGTGTGCAAGGCATTATTATGTCTATACAAGTAATGTACATAATTAAAAATACTTTATAGCTAAAAATTGCTGATGATAATTTGAGCCTTCAGTGAGTTATAATTTTTTCTGCCAGAGGGTTTTGCCTTGATGATGATGGATGTTGACTTATCAGGGTGGTGGTTGCTGAAAGCTGAGGTGACGTTGGCTCTAAGGAGGGGCCGGGGGAGTGGCTGGTCAGTGGAGTTATCAGAATGCCCTTGACATTGATTGATTAAGTTTCCTGTCTTTAATGGGCATGGTTCATGGCAGCCCTAAAAATTACAGTAGTAACATCAAAGTTCACTGGCACCAGAACTGATGTAATGAGGATAAGTTTCAAACATTGGCTGAGTTACCAAAACATGGCACAGAGACACAGAGGAAGCACATGCTGCAGGGGACGCGATGCCCATAGACATGCTGGATGCAGGGTCACCACACACCTTCAATTTGTAAAAAAGCAATACCCGTGAAGCACAGCACGGTCACAAGCAATAAGAGGAGGCAGGCCTTATTTCCAGTTTATTTCCCAAAGTCTTTTCATTTTTATTGAGTGGTTTTACAGAAAATCATTCTTTTCATCATTTAAAGTTTCTATCTATCATGCCATGAGCTTATATGAAGTAGAACCAATGTAGTTATCAAATCTCTCTCCCACCAGCAATATCTATCTTTTATAGATGTGAATGTTTTTAGATATTTCCTCCCGGGTGGTATAGATTGAGATGAATGCATATTTTGCATTTTATAAACAAAGATGATTTTCTTCTTATTCAGACTCTTCAAAGTAAGTATCTTAAGAAACATTGCAGTTTTCCTGTTCAGTTCAGTAATTAAACTGCTACTTCCTTCCAGTGAACAGAAAGTCATTATAAAACAATGTGCATTTCTATTCATCACTGTCTTCTCTTACTTCTGACTAACCACAAGGTCTCACCTACTTTTCTCTATGCAACATGAGATTGTACTATGAATATCTTAGTGTTTTTCAATCTTTTTTATCTTACTGCAAACACACTTGAACCTATAGTTAAACTTCTGTGGCACATTTGAGTTATGCTGATCAGAAAAACAGGAGTAAAGAAAAAAGCATATAGTGACTGTGCTTTGTGTGCTTTGAACATCTTCCAAAAATTTTAATTAATGATCTTTAAAAATTTTTTGGCACACTTAAGATCCTCTCATGGCTTAGCAGTGTACTGTGACACAGCAGCTGAAAATCACTGTTAGGTTCTAGGAGTATTATACCATAGCTCTATCTAGCTACCTATCTCAGTGAAATAAATCTTGGCCATTCCTTAACTAACCTCTCAAGCCTAAATTTAAGCTTGTCATATATATATGTATATATATATATATATATACTTTTTTTTTGTTTTTTAGAGACAGAGTCTTACTTTATCACCCTTGGTAGCCTACCGTAGCATCACAGCTCACAGCAACCTCCAGGTCTTGGCTTCAGTGATTCTCTTGCCTCAGCCTCCCAAATAGCTGGGACTACAGGTGTCTACCACAATGTCCAGCTATTTTTTGTTGCAGTTTGGCTGGGACCGGGTTTGAACCCACCACCCTGGGTATATGGGGCCAGTGCCCTACCCACTGAGCCATAGGCTCTGCCCAATACCCTAGTGTATGAAATTTTTTTGCAGTTTTTGTCTGGGAATGGGTTTGAACCCGCCACTTCAGGCATACGGGACCAGTGCCCTACTCCTTAAAGGCACAGGCACCGCCCTATGTTAATTTTTTTTTAATCAGGGACTTGCAATGTTCCAGATAGATAATATGAAGGGACTCCCTTTTAAGTTTCTTAGATCCCAGGACTTTACTTACTAGACATCTCTGAATTATTTCTTAATGACATATTCTTTGCAAGGAAGAGAGTTATATAAGTGTTGAGATAAGGAACCTGGTTGAGAAAAATGAGTTTGGGGGCTTTAGGAAAGAGGCAATAAAAAAGGAGGTGGGTGTCTGCCTTTAGGCACAAATGATGCTAGGGATAAATTTAGGGTTAGGATTAGGGTCCGTGCTCTTGAGAAACTGCTTGATTTTAATTCCAAGACGAAAGAAAGAGGCTGACACTATGGATGAAATAGTTTCTGCAAGGCTTCCTCTAATCGTTCCCCGTTCCTACTCGCCTGAATCCAGGAATCGCTGCTTCACTATATTTATGAATCTTTGGAATTTTCCCTCCTTAAATTTGAACGCTAGATAGAAAGTACTGTGTGTGTGTGTGCACGCACAATTACCTTACATACATACATTCAATTTTTCTTGTCTTTTGTTTTCTATCATCAAAAAGAGGAAGACATGTACACACATAATCAAGAGAAGGAAAAGAATGTGATCCTCATAAATCATCAGAGACATGGAAGGGCCCCCAGGAAATACCACCTGCCCCTCTCATATCACCTCTAGGCAATTTGAGAACTAAAATAAATTGTAAGATGGAAAGCACAATAGGGAGAATTCTGAGATGACCTTGAACCATCCCCACCCTCCACATGCATCCAGCGTCCATGTGTAGCACCATCTCCGGGACCGTGAACATGATGGATTTTACTCCTGTGAGTAGATCTTGCTACAAGGCATACCTGACTTTAAGATAGAAATGTGGTCTGGGTGGGCCTAGCGCCATCATGTGAGCCCTTTCAAAGGGAAAAGTGTTTTTCTAGCTGGTCCCAGCAGCCAGTTACTCAAAGGCTGAGAAAAATTCAATTTGCTTTATCTGGCTTGGAGATTGAGGCTGTCGGGGGCAACTTTTAGGAGCTGACAGAAGTCCCCAGCTGAATGCCATCAAGGAAATTGACTCCTTATTGACTAGGTAGCATGCAAAGAACTCCAAGAACAGATGAGGACGGCAATCCTGGCCAGCATCTTTTCAGCCTAGAGGGAGCCTGCGCAGAGACCAGCCACAGCAGACTTCCCACTCATAGGAGCTGTGGGAAACTGAACGTGTGCTATTTTCTACTGCTAAGTCTGTGATAATTTCTTATACATCTATAGAAAATTAATAGAGAGCCAAAACACCACGTTTATTACTGGAACAGGTTAGGTTGGAGAAGTTTGACTAATGTGTACGCCAGATGAACTTGGCTGCTGCTGACAGCCTCACTCCATTACAGGAAACATGGGGTTAGAACAGAGCTTCCCAGGGGAAAGGAATTTCCGTAGAAAAAGCCAGAATAAAGAAGAGGATCGGAGAGACAGCTCACAGACATCAAGTTCCATCTCAAGAAGAAGAGGGTTAGAGCTGGTCTGAGGTTTGTATTTAATGACCAAACGTCATTCTGTCTCCATTTGGTGTCCCCAGAGACAGAGGACACCAGGTCCACACTCTCTTCACTCTGTACCAACAGGTGCAGCAAACTCCGTCAGTCAGACGAAAGGCTCAATCCCTACCATGACCGTGAGAGGGGATATTGCAGAAAAGAATCAAGTATGTCGTAGAGAGTGGACAGATACCTGTAGGCAGGCTGACCATAGAGTTTATTGCCCAAAGCAGGACAAGGCTCTAAAATTAGTTAAAAATTGTGCCAGGAAATGGAAAAGAATTGGCATTGTCCCAAAGTAAGATTTATGGTCCTAATACATTTCGATCTTTTTCAAATCTCAGATTATTTTATATTATATTTTTAAACTAAAATATCAGAATCAGGCTAATAATTTGTTGTCTTGAGAAGTATTTGCAAGACAGAAAATGACCAAACAGTCATCTTTAGGACATTATTTTAATATCGTAGTATCCCACCGGGGGCTGTTTTGAGCAGGTTAGCATCTATATTTTGTGGCTTTAAATCTCACTGTGCAGTTGACTTCATGAAAGATTCGTTATAGGTAAGATTCATCCAGAATGCAACATACAAAAAAAAAAAAAAAAGTATGGTATATATTTAGAATCCATGTGGGAAAATGCCTTGCTTTCCTGGCTTCGCCCACAAGGCCAGGGCGGTGCGCTAGTCCACTCCAGCCTTTCTCCTGTTACTCCTAAAAGGTGAGCATTATCAGCTTGTGGGGTAGTTGTTTTCTTTTTTTCCTTTTTATGGACCAAAATAAGCCTCAATTTGAGAGAGGTGACATAACTTGTCCAAACACATAAATTTAGCAAGTGAAAGATGAGAATTTGAATCCACATTGTTCCCCATTTCAAAAATGTTTGTGACATTCCATTGGATAGACACTCTAATGAACCCAAAGAGGATCTTATATTTGCAGAAGACAGCTACCATTCATGTGGTACTTTAGAGATTCTAAGTGAAGTCATTCAGTTATTATTCAAGTATTTTACTCAAACCTTTGAGCATCCACTAGGTTCTAGGCACTAATCTAGGCATTGGGGATGCGAAACCATGATTATTCTTAGAAAAGAAAAAAGTGGGTGGCTCCTGTGGCTCAGCGAGTAGGGCACCGGCCCCATATACCGAAGGTGGCGGGTTCAAGCCCGGCCTCGGCCGAACTGCAAAAAACAACAAAAAAAAAATAACCGGGCGCTGTGGCGGGCGCCTGTAGTCCCAGCTACTCGGGAGGCTGAGGCAAGAGAATCGCTTAAGCCCAAGAGCTGGAGGTTGCTGTGAGCAGTGTGACGCCACGGCACTCTACCCAGGGCGATAAAG